>QNTS01001169.1:343058-401096 GCA_003317085.1 Hucho hucho
AAAAAAACTTCCTGGTCCATCTAATTAAATATTTTGAGTGAACAATCCCTAAATTAAGTCTATAGACACTGAACAAATGTGGTGGAGCTGAATCTGGGTTTAGTAGTGACGTGAGGGATCAAATGGTCAAAAGGAGTAAATTAGACCATTAGAATAAATGTACTCTACATGGTGTTATGGCAAAATATAAAGCTACTCCTAAATCTAATCGAACCGACCGACAGAAACTATGCCATTTGAGGAGTAATGGAACAAAACTAGACAACAACAAAGCAAGGAAATAATCAAAATAGGTTGACTCATTACACAAAAAGAGATGAGCTTTGAGGAGGGAGGACACAATCCACCTCAGTTAAAAATGAGGACTTTTGTACAACACCAGGCTTTTAAGAGACGTCTTAAATACACCAGTAGACGACATGTAACATTTAGCCTTGTTGTCTGCAATAGTCAAACCTTTAAAAATGATGCATATGCCCCTACTTTGGGCTATATAACACACTATAAATTCTGAAGTCAAGCATCTCCTCAAGTGCCATGTATAGGCTAGTAGTTGTTAGGAGGGATAGGGTGGGCACTACTGATACAATGTGCAGTAGAGCTCATTTTGAAGAATATCGCTACCATGCTCGTCACAGCCAGTCAGCGCCTGTACTGACTACCAACCAAGAGCAGAGGCCTCAAGCAGTGAAGGCTGCAGACATAACAGCCCAAAACGCTACTAACACATCGATATGATGCAAGCTCAACTGAGAACGAGCAACTTGGAACAGCCACCGCCACTAGGGCTGGCATAATTACAGTATAACTGACCGTCGTGAAAATAAAATCACAAAAATAAACGGTTATGTTGGTTAACAAACATCTGACTAAAGACGGGACAGCCGGCTATTAGTGCGGTTGAGTCAATTTGTGTGATGAAACTTTGTTGTCCCTTGCCAAAACGATCAAGGAGTTGTAGCAAACGATGAATAGAATGGGCTTGGAACATCTAACCCTGGCAAATCGACTGGTAAACTCATTACTCCAATTCCTTCTTTGCTCCTATGGCTACACTCGCAATGGCCGCCAGTCCACCCATTATGTCATCATTGACTTGAATGGGGACGCCCAATCTCTTTCTATGGCAGCACATGGAAAGGAGAAAATCTGCATTTAAAATTTGTGTTTGCTATTCGAACGGTTATTACGAAGACCGTTCATTTGGCTGGCCAATTATAGTCATCCAAAATTCCAGGATCGTCAGAGCCCTATGCAGCGATCTCAGTTTATCACCAGAAAGTAACACGTCGTTTAATGAAATCTAGCCACAACAACCAGTTATCAAATGACTAGGCTATCGATTATGTTAAAATGCTACAGTACAACTCATGGTGATGTTCTAAGGCTATTCATGATGCCTCTTAAAAATGAGACTTCTAACCAATATTTTGGATTCCATCACGGTGCTTCCACCATGCCAAAGCAGATCCTTCCCACTGAGTTAAGACATGAAAGAATATAACGGGGAACGGCAACAATGAAATAAGTGTGAGACGGTCTTCAGAGGCTGCTGTATGTATTTTAAAATTATCATGAAGCACAATATAGGCAATGGTTCACAAACCAGTAGATCAAAATTTAAAATCAATAGATAAAATGGCTATTTACATATTGTTTCTCAATCTCAAGTATGGTAGTGGTGGTGCAGACACCACAAGATGGTAGGCTCGCGTTTCCTGTAGGAAATAAACCCTGTAAGATGCTTAATGCTGCTGGGTGTCCCTAATCAGCCCCCTCCACTGGGTGCCTGCACTACCCACCAGCAGCCCTCTCAGCTGGCTAATTCCCCATCTGTCACTCCTTCCCACCCTGCCCGTCACAGATCACGCCCACTGCCAGCTACAGGGGCTGCCCGCGCTGCCCTGTGCCATCACTATCTATAGGAGCGCAGAGTCAGCACTAAACATGTATAAGACTCCAGCTAGGTTAGCCTCTAGCTAGTGTGTTTCCTACATACCTACACATATTGGATATGATTGTCTATTTGAGTGCAATCAGTTTCCACTTGTATGGGGTGTTGACAGGAACATTAGGTGAGAGGGTCATACACCCATCTGAACATTGGTAAGGGCTGTGAAAAGGAGTACAAGTAGACTTAATAGACTAGACAGGAGTATAACTGAGGCCACCCTTCAGCCACAAGTTATTACGGAACCATGTTTTCTATAGGCCATGGTTCCATTTTCAATACCAAAGCTGAATTGACTGCAATACAGCCAGCAAGGCTAGAATCAACAATTCCATTTGGTCGTATTAATTATTATTATTTTTAAATCATTTCCCCAAATATGAGCTGTCATACACCTCTCAATTGTGCAGTTAGGCCTAAATGGTTAAGATGCTGGTTATTACTCAATACAACTGCCCATCACATTGTTAAGAATCCACGATACAGCAGAAACAAACTCAACCGCACTAATGCCCGGCTGTCCTGTCTTCAGTCAGCTGTTGGTTTAAAAAAAAAAAAAAAAAAAAAAAAAAAAAAAAAAAAAAACTTTATTTTAACGGTTAAGACTTATTTTATTTTCATGACGGTCTTCATCCATAACCATGTGCCAGCCCTACTAGCAGAAGCTGCATGATTTAAAATCCCCACTAGGTCATGCCCTATATAACATGACAATTTAGCAGAATGGCGATTTTTTTTCTAGAACATGCTGCATCAGCCCAAAATCAGCTTTGCCACATGCAGCCTAAGCCATGCTAAAAGAACACAATGGCGCAGAACACATTATAAAAGGAGAAACAGTACTTTGTGAAATGGTCTAATTAAAGTCCTATTAGTATCTCCTTTTCACCTAATTTAATCACTGGATTTACTTAAGGCACATCTCAATAGGTGGTCCAGGTATCCTCATGACATGGCACAAGTGGGGGGGATTTCCTCTTTGGTTCTCCATTGTTCCCACAAACAAGGGGAAGGTCGATAACAGAAGACACCATCAGATCAACTACTCGAACGGACTACTCCTCGAAATAAAAATACAAATGCTCAAAACATGTTTTTATCCTTCAATTTCTCTGGTACTTTAGTCAGTAGTTCTGAAAAGCTCACGAGCCAAAAGTGGTCCCCGAAAATGGAGTACTACATCACATACACTATATGACCAAAAGTATGTGGACACCCACTCGAACATCTCATTCCAAAATCATGGGCATTAATATAGAGTTGGTCCCCCCCTTTGCTGCTATAACAGCCTCCACTGTCCTGCAAAGGCTTTCCAACAGATGTTGGAACATTGCTGCGGGGACTTGCTTCCATTCAGCCACAAGCTCATTAGAGAGGTCGGGCACTGATCTTGGGCGATTAGGCCTGGCTCGCAGTCTGCGTTCCAATTCATCCCAAAGGTGATCGATGGGGTTGAGGTTAGGGCTCTGTGCAGGCCAGTCTTGACAAACCATTTCAGTATGGACCTCGCTTTGGGCACAGGGGGCATTGTCATGCTGAAACAGGAAAGGGCTTTCCCCAAACTGATGCCAAAGTTGGCAGCACAGAATCGTCTAGAATATCATTGTATGCTGTCGCATTAAAATTTCAATGGAACTAGGGCCTAGCCCGAACCACAAAATAATTCCTCCTCCACCAAACTTTACAGTTGGCACTATGGGGCAGGTAGCGTTGTCCTGGCATCTGCAAAACTCAGATTTGTCCGTCAGACTGCCAGATGGTGAAGCGTGATTTATCACTCAAGAGAACATGTTTTCACTGCTCCAGAGTCCAATGGTTGCGAGCTTTACACTAGTCCAGCCAACGCTGTGTTGCAACGGAGGACAGACAATTTTTACTTGCTACACGCTTCAACGGTCCCGTTCTGTAAAGTTGTTGCTCCTAGACGTTTCCACTTCACATTAACTGCATTTACAGTTGACAGGGGCAGCTCTAGCAGGGCAAAAAATGGACAAACTGACTTGTTGGAAAGGTGGCATCCTTTTTTATTTCACCTTTATTTAACCAGGTAGGCCAGTTGAGAACAAGTTCTCATTTACAATTGCGACCTGGCCAAGATAAAGCAAAGCAGTGCGACACAGAGTTACACATGGAATAAACAAGCGTACAGTCAATAACACAATAGAGAAAAAAAAAAGTCTATATACAATGTGTGCAAATGGCATGGGGAGGTAGGCAATAAATAGGCTATAGTAGGTAAATTACAATTTATCCTATGACGGTCCCATGTTGAAAGTCACTGAGCTCTTCAGTAAGGCCATTGTCAATGTTTGTCTATGGAGATTGCATGGCCGTGTGCTCGATTTTATACACCCTTCAGCAACGGGTGTGGCTGAACTAGCCGAAGCCACTAATTTGATGGGGGTGTCCACATACTTTTGTACTACATAATTGATCTTCTGTACTACATCATTGATCTGTCTCGCTCTGCTGTGGGTGCAACGTGCATCTTGCTAGCTGTCACTCATATGGCGAGAGGCTGAGGCTCATTGGTTGAACTCGAATTGCTAGGGGGCTGGGCCCACGTGGGGGAAAATGGCACGACATAGCTTCCAGAAAAACTGTTGCTTTCAAACTAGAGATTGTGGCTAATTGAAGTAAGACAGTAATTCTGCATGTATGAGCTACACATTAACACATACAGATCATAGCGTGAGTCGCTAAAGTTCCAGAACATGTCTAAGTGTGTGTACATTACTGTATTAGGTGGCATATTGTTTCTCAACAGAAAAAGTTTTTAAAAAATTGCTGGAGTGCATGTTTAAACATGTATTCCTAATTTTGGCCTAGTGATAGTCCAAACCATGTATCTTGCAGTCAATGGCACAGTTGGTTGGTAATTGTATGCTGTTAGGAAGCATATTGTGCAAAATGCTTGAGTGAATGCATCAGACATAGCAGGATATAAAAAAAAAATAATCCAAAGACAATACTGATACATCACCGTCCTCCCTGTTCTTATGTCATGAGAAATATCACTAGACAGTAGTTTCTACACCTTCACTTGGACCGGAGGCCATCAAGAACATGAGCCAGATATCAAATTATTGCACTTAGTTGCCAATTTCTCTTCTTAAACATGCAAATGTATCATCAATCTGATTAAATGTTCTATATTAATCGTGTTTTAGTGGTAGATTGTTTATAGGTCTACACCACAAGTGCACTTCCTAAATCCTTGGCTACTTTGACATTCCAAATCACAAGTCCAATCATATGATTGTCATGTGATCTTGATGTAAATGTCATTTTCCTTGAATCTATGGTGTATCGTGCAGTTTATGAATTGGTCCACAAGCGCCCTATTCATATGCAGTAGCCTTTTAAAATCACCTGAATTTACATGGAAAACGATGGCATTCCATTACCATGTTTGTCATCGCATGAGCGTGCTCCCCTGCTGGTTATGCCTAACGTTACATTGCACAAATCTATAACCAATTTGAGCTGGTATTCTTCATAGTATCAGTTGTATATACTCAAAATCTGACACTGATGGTCAATATTCACTATCAATAGGCCTCCTGCCTTCATAATGACCAACTCGCCTAAGATACCAGTAACGTTACGCTCAAATCTGGTGGTGTCGTAGTGTGGCGCATGTCGCAAAGCGTAAAACTAAAAGCGCTTAAAATTGAGAAAGAATGAACTCTCACTTCAAATGCGTTGATCTGAAGGTGTGGTTACTGGTAATGACAGATTAGCAAAATACTGAACAAGTATATTATCTAGCTAAAGTTTGTTATAATTAATGTCAAATAACGTTACGTCAATGACAGTTTCTGCCGGGGCTCCTTTAACGTTAGCTGGTTTCAAGCAATAAAGATAATTATGCTGTTAAAATTGACAAATTGCACATACAATGTATAATTTAAATGCAGCAAGCTAATAAAGATAGTATTTGAATTGTGTGATAATTACCGCTGAAAACCATAGCCGCAGAGGCACCCATCACTGCGAAGAACGGAGAGTATTCGGGGCTTTCGGACGACATTCTTTCTCACACAGTAAACGAAATAATACAAAACGGCTATTGCTATGTTTCCCAATGGCTTAGCTACTAAACCTATCGAAGGCAACGGTCTTCAGATGTAAACTGGGAAAGGTACAAGAACAACTAGCTAACTAGCAATGGAAATGGACTTGTCACGAATCTTCAGATAAATACCCGGCGTAGCAGCAGCACAAAATGGCGAAGCGGAAAATATCACCTGACTGGTCATATGGATAAAACCCATCATCAACTGTGTGTAGGGGAGGCGGTCACAAGTAACTCTAATAATTATTTACTGCAGCAAATCAAACATAATTAAAATTACAAAAAACAATTGTATACATTTCCGACTAAACCCATGCAAAGTAAATGGTTTAGATCCAGATTCTATGGTTTATCTCCAGATTCTGTATTTCGTTCTTTGAAGGTCATCCCCTATTTTTGTCTCTTTTGGTGTGCTCCGCTGCAGGCTTTGGTGCCGTTCGGTCGCCACTAGTTACCACAGCCACAAATGTCTAAACCCCGCATATTTCTACAATGGATCTTCTGAAAATCTGATTTTAAACATAACCTTACCTCAACCACACTGCTAAACTTATGCCTAACCTTAACATTAAATGACGACCAAAAATATGATAGAAATGTTGACTTTGTGGCTGTGGTAACTAGTGACAACCGTCGCGTTCCCATGCTCAGAAGTTTCATGCAATCAACCAATGGTTGCATGCACGTCATCACTGGTGTCATCGACTGACAGATTGCTATATCCTATGATGTGGTTAGCTGAAGCGTGAAATATCTATCCAGGCGTTGTAAGATCTGGCATACGTCAGAAACGCCTGGGCAGAGGAACGCGCCCTTTCCCTTTGCTATCTAGGCATTCACCCTCCTTCAGAATGAGGAATGAAATGAGTGGGAGAAGGGTGTGGATGCTCAGGGGTTATGCCTTTCTCCTGGAAAATGAAGTGAAATACATTTCACTACTGCTCGACAACAATATGCTTCTTACTTGTATTGTTGGAAGTGAGGCTCAATGCATTTTGGTTTAATTAAGAATTGCCTAGATATTGTGTGACTAAATTCCAAAACAGACATAATGCAATTGAAATCATGCATTTCTTATAGGGATTTGCACATGATACAAAAACACAAATTCAAGACGTACAATTCCGTTGTGAATTAATTTATTCATTTTGCACCTGGATAACATGCAGGAGAGGGTCGTTTACAGTAAGCTGTGATATGCAGCAGTCATGTGGAACGTGAGTGTCAGAGATTGTGTGGTGGGGGAGGGAGCCGAGAATCCCACTATATCGCTCCCAGCAACTGCAGGCTCAGAGAGCCAGGGACAGCAAGGGGACAGCAAGGGAGTGACGCTGAGTGTGTGAGTCAGAGAGAGATTGTGCAGTCCCACCTCCTTCCTCCATCCCTCCATCCACCGCCTCTACATCCCCATTCTCCTCATCGGCAGGCAGGCCGTCAGAGCAACCCCTCCCCCCACCAAGCCCCTTCACCCATGATGTAATTTCTACACCAGCATCACAGGCCTCTCTCTAGTTTACTTTTTCCTCGACTGGCATCATACTATAGGCCCATATACTACCTGACATATGTGAGGTTCACAATTATCATTATCTTGCAGAGAAATACATTATTTTGTGCTACAGATGCACACGAAGAGGATGCATCAAAAACATAAAGGTCACAGTTGGATGGATATAATTTGTGCCCAGGTTTTCTTTCTCACGGGTGACTGAACAGCTATTGATCCAGGAATCTCATCACTGTGATGTTTGATGAGGCAGCTAAAGGTAATCTCTCCTCCTTTAAGGCAGGTTTATCCCGATAGCATATCTCTGATGCATACTCAGCAACTCCGTACCTGAACATTTTGTCATATGAATGCACGCTTGCATGTGTGTGTGTTGGTGAATGTCAGGATAGGTGGATCCACATTCACCGATCAAGACATGGTCTCTGACAGTAGAGATTAATCAGAGAAAAGACAGTGACTTCCACTGTGCATCTGCTTCATGGATAGGGGGAACTCACAAAATAGGGAACCATGTGAAACATTCTCACAAGGGCATGATTCAAAGTGACTGTCCCCCCAGGCATATGTGTAGATCTGAGAAGATTGGATAGGTTCAAGCAGTATGGCAAGCCTATCAGAAGGCAAGGAGAAGCTATGGCCATATTGTTTATCCATCCGATCTCTTCAGATCTGTAAAATTATGTTAGGTTTAGGGGCTAGGGATTGTTTCTGAGCAGGACCGATCTGTCATGATACACTCATAGGGTTTGTTGCGAAAACTATAATGGCACCGAAGGGGATGGCTGCCGTTTTCCGGCCCCTGACCAATTGTGTTATTTTGTGTTTTTTTTGCGCTGATCCCAACTTTCTTTCTACATAATGTTTTGTCCACTATTTCATATGACCGAAAAGAGCTTCTCGACATCAAAACAGCGATTACTAACCACGATTGGGGTGAGGACTTCTATTTCAACAAATCGAAGTTGAAGAACATAATGCTCATCCCAGACCATGCCCAAATCCCTGTCACTTGGAGGAGGAGGTCGGCGTGCAGGATATCTAACGAGACCGCGACGGCGAACGTATTGGCAAACGTTCAATCATTTGAAAAAAAAGAAATGAGCTCAATAAGGAAAGTGGTCTGATGAAGCGAACGCTAAACTACAGGACTGTTTCGCAAGAACAGATTGGAATATGTTCTGAGATTCATCCGATGGCATTGAGGGGTTTACCACATCAGTCACCGGTTTCATTAATAAGTGCATCGACGACGTAGTCCCCACAGTGACCGTACATACATATCCCAACCAGAAGCCATGGATTACAAGTAACCTCCGCACTGAGCTTCCGTCACTTTCAAGAAGAGGGACACAAATCCGGACGCTTATAAAAATCCTGTTACACCCTCCGACAAACCATCAAACAGGCAAAGCAATAATACAGGACTAAAATCGAATCCTACTACACCGACTCTGATGCTCATTGGATGTGGCAGTGCTTGCAAACTATCACGGATTACAAATGGAAACTCAACCGCAAGCTGCCCAGTGATGTGAGCCTACCAGACGAGCTAAATTCCTTCTATGCTCGCTTCGAGGCAAACAACACAGAACCATGCATGAGAGCACCAGCTGTTCCGGACGACTGTCTGATTACGCCCGCCGTAGCCGATGTGAGTAAGACCTTTAAACAGGTTAATATTCACAACGCTGCAGGGCCAGATGGATTACCAGGACGCATACTCAGAGCATGCGCTGACCAGCTAGCAAGTGTCTTCACTGACATTTTCAACCTCTCCCTGACCCAGTCTGTAATACCTACATGTTTCAAGCAGACCACCATAGTCTCCATGCCCAAGAACACCACAGTAACCTGTCTAAATGACTATCGCCCCGTAGCACTCACATCTGTAGCCATGAAATGATTTGAAAGGCTGGTCATGGCTCACATCAACACCATCATCCCAGACACCCTGGACCCACTCCAATTTGCATACTGCCCCAACAGATCCACAGATGACGCAATCTCTATTGCACTCCACACTGCCCTTTCACACCTGGACAAAGCAAACACCTACGTGAGAATGCTGTTCATTGACTACAGCTCAGCGTTCAACACCATAGTGCCCTCCAATCTCATCACTAAGCTAAGGACCCTGGGATTAAACACCTCCCTCTGCAACTGGATACTGGACTCTGGAGGGCCACCCCCAGGTGGTGAGGGTAGGCGACAACAACACATCCGAACACGGGGCCCCCTCAGGGGTGTGTGCTTAGCCCCCTCCTGTACTCCCTGTTCAGCCACGACTGCGTGGCCACACATGACTCCAACACCATCATTAAGTTTGCTGATGACACAACGGTGGTCACCGACAACGATGAGACAGCCTACAGGGAGGTGGTAAGAGACCTGGCAGTGTGGTGCCAGGACAACAACTTCTCTCTCAACATCAGCAAGATGAAGGAGCTGATTGTGGACTATGGGAAATGGAGGGCCGAGCACGCCCCCATTCACATCAACAGGGATGTAGCTGTGTCCACATCACTAAGGACTTATCATGGTCCAAACACACCACCACAGTCGTGAAGAGGGCACGACAACGCCTCTTGCCCCTCAGGAGGCTGAAAAGATTTGGCATGGGCCCTCAGATCCTCAAAAAGTTAAACAGCTGCACCATTGAGAGCATCTTGACTGACTGCATCACCGCTTAGTATGGCAACTGCTCGGCATCTGACCACAAGGCGCTACAGAGGGTAGTGCGTAAGGCCCAGTACATCACTGGGGCAGAGCTCCATGCCATCCAGGACCTCGATACCAGGCGGTGTAAGAGGAAGACCCTAAAAATTGTCAAAGACTCCAGCCACCCAAGTCACAGTCTGTTCTCTCTGCTACCGCACAGCAAGTGGTACCAGACCGCAAAGTCTGGGACCAAAAGGCTCTACCCCAAAGCCATAAGACTGCTGAACAGTTGATTAAATGGCTACCTGGACTTTCTGCTTTTCACCCCCTACCTACATGTACACAGTACTTCAATCAATCAATCACCTAACCAAACCTACAAGTACATATTGCCTCAATCAATCACCCCAACTATCTCGTACCCCAGTACACTGACTCGGTACCAGAGCTCCTTGTATATAGCCTGTACTGTATATATCCTCGTTATTTGTTGTGTTATTTTATTGTCTTTCTATTTTCTTTTCATCTATTTGTTAATTTTCTTACGTTTTAACTGCATTGTTGGGAAGGGGCTCGTAAGTAACACTTCACGGTAAAATCAACACTTGTGTTCGGTGCATGTGACAAATAAAATTTGAATTAATTTTAAATGCCTTTTGATTGGGTAGATTAATTTGCACAGGGGATGTGCATATTTATATATTTGATACTATAACGCAAGAGGCAATTTCAGGACTGTAAACCTAATGTTAAGGAAGTAGCTGAGCTAAGCTTGTCAGGTTTTGCATCTAGCCCATAAATAATAATAATATATTTATTTATATCGATTTTTGAAAAACAAAAAATAGCGAATTCAGGGAGCTGGCAGTTCATGGGAGAAGGTCTTCCACACCTAGATGATAATGCAGTTCAATATAGGATTTCAATTGAGTGGTGGCGTCGATGGTACAGCCAGGAGGGAGAACATCAGTCAGACAGGCTTTTCATCAGGAACCTCTGTCTAGGAAGATCACGGCTACTCCTCCTTTGTAGGTAGGCTGGAACATCCAACACCGAAAGTGTAGCACCCACCTGGGTGATGCTTTGGCAGCTATAAGAGCCTAAGACCACCACACCTCATCAGTAATCAGTAACAGTGTCCTATGAGGCGAGTCTCTGTCATCCCCTCACACAGTCCACATCCTTCCAGAAACAGGGGCAGGTGGTATAAAAAAAACGGTGCTGTGTTAATCAGGTGTGAATGTTGGGTTAGTGTGAGAATGCAACCCAACATATATCCCTCATACAATCCAATAATCCCACTGGGGGCATTAAAAATCACTCACATTTCATTAAGAGATATTAAAGACGAAATGTCCCTTCGTTCAAATCTATTAGATTTAATCCTTTAAGGATGTGGTTTATTGTATTCACGCAACTGAGAGTGACTGTAGAATATTTGTATCTGCACAGTGCATTTGAGTACAGTCTAACTATAGTACAGTAGCCTTACCTTTGTTTTTCTATTTATTTCTATTTAGCAGCACCATATGGGCTAATCAGGTACACTGGGTATACCAAATATACCAGTTATCAGAATTCATATTACTGATAAAACAAAACAGCAAAAGCACGGTTAGTGATGTAATTTATTATTGACAAAAGGCATCCATGGAAAACGGAAACACGCCTGTATCACTGTCTCTCCCTGTGAGCCAAAACAAATATCTGACAGACCCCTTGGTTTGGATGTTAATCCCTCATCCACTCCTAGTCTAGGGGAAGAGGCTGGGCAGCAGCCATGGAGACAGACACAGTGTAGTGTTAAACACTTAAGCATCTTATCTATCTTACTGGTTGGTTGAGGCTGGAAAGCGTGAATTTCAGGATCCGCACCGACCAACACCCAAAGGAGGGGCTAAAAATAGGAGTGCAAGTGCGATTAGTAGGGTGAGAATCCTGAATGAACAGCATGGCCTTGCCAAGAAGGGGAAGTCAATGCCACTTAGGGAAAGACTTACTTAAACTCTACCAGATTCTGTCTGTCTGTCTGTCTGTCTGTCTGTCTGTCTTTCCCCTCTGGATGTTTAAAATGAACCGCACCCATTGAAAACAAATTGATTGTGATGCATTTTGTATGGGGTGACGGTTTGGATTGATTCCTTGTGTTAAACCGGAAAGCTTTTCAAATGTGATATTTTATGTTGTATTCTTCAGCAGTGGCCTCTTCTCTCTTTTAAAAAATATAAAACCTTGGTCTCTTGACAATTGTCAATACCCGCTTGATTTTATAGTTGTGAATCCATCCAAATAATATTTCCATTTTGGATTAAGAACTAATTGTATCACAGGCTATTGAACAGTGAACATTGATGTAATTTTAGTTCAAATGTTCCATCTTACTCATTTTCACCACATGTAATTTTCCAGACATAAAGGGCATTGTCATGACAGTCCACACAAGACAGATTAAAAATAGAAAATAGATTTAATACACTGTCAGTGAGTCCTATGACTAACTTCTAGCATCAGCTGATATTGCACCAATCAGGGCCAGAACAAAATGTACTGGGAAGAAATACATTGAACACCCTCCCCCCCACATAGAATTAGCTAAAAATAATGTTTATGACTACAAATAACAATAACTTTAGCAACCCTGTGTTTATAAACGTGGATATCGGCTTTGCCTCATCAGCATGCTTTTGTGGCACAGATCATGCCACGCAGGGCTACGGGCCAGAAGGTTGAGCGTTCGCCGACCACCACAGACGAGCTCATTCTCCCTGCCAGTTTCATTACACTACGATCCGAGCCGGCTGCAGACAATGATCAGCTAGGGGGAAATTCGATTTTCAACGTTTTGATTCCATATTTATAATTATATAAAATATATGCAATGAATTTTCCACCAACAGGTTTCTGTGCCAATAAACCACACAACCAATGAACAAAGCATACCGACTTCGGGCACTTCAATACCATGGTTTGTGTTTCCAAAACAACAATAAATAGACTATGTCAATCTCGACAAACAGAAAATACATCCCTCCCTACCTTGTAGACACCTTCTCGTCAAACATCTCATTCCAAAATCATCGGCATTAATATGCCGTTGGTTCTCCTTTTACTGGTATAACACCCTCTATTCTTCTGAGAAGGCTTTCCTCTAGATGTTGGAACATTGCTACGGGGACTTGCTTCCATTCAGCCCCAAGAGCCTTAGTGAGGTCGGGCACTGATGTTGGGCAATTAGGCCTGGTTCGCAGTCGGCGTTCCAATTAATCCCAAATGTATTCGTTGGAGTTGAGGTCAGGGCTCTGTGCAGGCCAGTCAAGTTCTTCAACACCGATCTCGACAAACAATTTCTGTATGGACCTTGGTTTGTGCACAGAGCATTGTCATGCTGAAACAGGAAAGGACCTTCCCCAAACTGTTACCACAAAGTTGGAAGCACAGAATTGTCTACAATATCATTGTAAAGTGGATGTCACTGTAAAGTTTGTTGGAGGACTTTGCACTATGCATTGGGGCAGGTAGCGTTCTCTTGACATCCACCAAACTCAGAATCGTCCATCGGACTGCCAGATGGTGAAGCGTGATTCATCACTCCAGAGAATTCGTTTCCACTGTTCCAGAGTCCAACGGCAGCAAGCTTTACACCACTCCAGCCGACGCTTGGCATTGCGCATGGGGATCGTAGGCTTGTGTGCGGCTGCACGGCCATAGAAACAAACAGTTCTTGTGCTGATGTTGCTTCCAGAGGCAGTACGGAACTCGGTAGTGAGTGTTGCAACAGGACAGACAATTTTTACTCGCTGCACGCTTCAGCACTCGGTGAGCTTGTGTGGCCTACCACTTCGCGGCTGAGCTGTTGTTGCTCCTAGACGTTTCCATGAACAATAACAGCACTTACAGTTGACCGCGGCAGCTCTAGCAGGGCAGAAATTTAACAAACTGACTTGTTGGAAAGGTGGCATCCTATGACGGTGCCACTTTGAAAGTCACCGTACGGGCCATTCTACTGCCAATATTTGTCTATGGAAATTGCATGATTGTGTGCTCGATTTTATACACCTGTCAGCAATGGGTGTGGCTGAAATAGCCGAATCCACAAATTTGAAGGGGTGTCTACGTATTTTTGCTCATGTAGTGTATTTCCATTGTGGCCCCTATTTTTTACGTAGATACATATACCATTACATAGATACAGACACATTACAGAGATAGACACAACAAATTGCTCAACCTCCAGATGAGTATGAGGGGGGAGTTTAAGTACAATTCTTACAAGCTAGTTTGGCTGGTAGGTTATTCTTTAGATGTTTGGGGCTGCTGGTGAATCATGATGTGCAGGCATAATCAAAGTGACACTGGACTAGCGCTCTTGCCTGAGTCTTTAGGGTGTCTATAGCTAGGGTTCTATCCAATTGGTGAGAGATTTTCATGTGGATATTCTAAAATCTTCATAAAAACAATATGCCATTTCAGAGTTTCCATTAGGAAAATTTGGCGCCGGACAACATAAATTTATTAATTTACGGGACATTTGAGAAATTTAACGGACATTCATATGCATTCAGATCCAACGAGGCGCGTCCAGCACCATCAATAAACAAGAGATGTTGGCCAAATGAGCCACATTTCTGTGTCCTTAAAAACATCCTATAACAAATGACATGTATTTTTTAGGCTACTTTTCTAAAACAGTAATTGTCCACCTCACGGTTTAGTTGTTAGAGGTTTGAGCAGGTGTCCACCTAGGCTTAGGTGTCCACTGTCTGATATTCATATTTTAATATATACAGTACCAGTCAAAGGTTTGGACACACCTACTCATTCAAGGGTTTTTCTTAAAAGAAATGTTTTTTCTACATTGTAGAATAATAGTGAATACATCAAAACTATGAAATAACATATATGGAATCATGTAGTAACCAAAAAGGAGTTAAACAAATTGAAATATATTGAGACTGAAAAGATTTGTCATGGGTCCTCAGATCCTCAAAAGGCACCATCGAGAGCATCCTGGCTGGTTGCATCACTGCCTGGTATGGCAACTGCTCGGCCTCCGACCGCAAGGCACTACAGAGGGTAGTGCGAACGACCCAGTACATCACTGGGGCCAAGCTTCCTGCCATTCATGACCTCTATACTAGGCGTCAGAGGAAGGCCCTAAAATTTGTCAAAGACTCCAGCCACCCTAGTCATAGACTATTTTCTCTGCTACCGCACAGCCAGTGGTACCGGAGCACCAAGTCTAGGTCCAAGAGGCTTCTAAACAGCTTCTATCCCCAAGACATAAGACATCTAGTCAAATGGCTTCCCAGATTATTTGCAGTGCCCCCCTCCCCCACCCCCTCTTTACACCACTGCTACTCTCTGTTGTCATCTATGCATAGTCACTTTAAAAATTCTACCTACATGTACATACTACCTCAACTAACCGGTGCCCCCGCACATTGACTCTGTATCGGTACCCCCCTGTATATAGTCTTGCTATTGTTATTTTACTGCTACTCTTTAATTACTTGTTACTTTTATCTCTTATTCTTATCCGTATTTTTTGGAAACTGCATTGTTGGCTAGGGGCTCGTAAGTAAGCATTTCACTGTAAGTTTGTATTCGGCGCATGTGACTAATAAAATTAGATTTGATTAGATTTGATTTGACAGTGCATGTCAGAGCAAAAACCAAGCTATGAAGTCAAAGGAATTGTCCGTAGAGCGCCGAGACAGAATTGTGTCGATGCACAGATCTGCGGAAGGGTACCAAAAAATGTCTGCATCATTGAAGGTCCCCAAGAACACAGTTGCATCCATCATTCTTAAATGAAATAAGGTTGGAACCACCAAGACTCTTCCTAGAGCTGGCCACCTGGCCAAACTGAGCAATAGGGGGAGAAGGGCCCTGGTTAGGGAGGTGACAAAAACCTGATGGTCACTCTGACAGAGCTCCAGAGTTCCTCTGTGGAGATGGGAGAACATTCCAGAAGGACAACCATCTCTGCAGCACTCCACCAATCAGGCCTTTATGGTAGAGTGGTCAGACGGAAGCCACTCCTCAGTAAAAGGCACATGACAGCTCGCTTGGAGTTTGACACAAGGCACCTAAAGGACTCTCAGACCACGAGAAACAAGATTCTCTGGTCTGATGAAACCAAGATTGAACACTTTGGCCTGAATGCCAAGCGTCACGTCTGGAGGAAATCTGTCACCATCCCTACGGTGAAGCATGGTGGTGGCAGCATCATACTGTGGGGATATTTTTCAGCAGCAGTGACTAGGAGACTAGTCAGGATTGAGGGAAAGATGAACGGAGCAAAGTATAGAGAGATCCTTGATGAAAACCTGCTCCAGAGTGCTCAGGACCTCAGACTGGGGCGAAGGTTCACCTTCCAACAGGACAACGACCCTAAGCACACAGCCAAGACAACGCAGAAGTGGCTTTGGGAGAAGACTCTGAATGTCCTTGAATGACCCAGCCAGAGCCCGGACTTGAACTCAATCGAACATCTCTGAAGAGACCTGAAAATAGCTGTGCAGCGACGCTCCCCATCCAACCTGACAGAGCTTGAGAGGATCTGCAGAGAAGAATGGGAGGAACTCCCCAAATACAGGTGTTCCAAGCTTGTAGCATCATACCCAAGAAGACTCAGGGCTGTAATCGCTGCCAAAGGTGCTTCAACAAAGTACTGAATAAAGGGTCTGAATACTTATGTAAATGTGATATTTCTGTTTTTTTTTATCTTTAATAAATTAGCAAAAATTTATAAAAAAATAGTTACATTTCCAGTATGATTTAAAAAAGCTCATCATTTTCCCCCAAAAAAGAAGGATGGAGCAATGATCTGTCAGTGGAGCTGAGGAAATACTACATTCACTGACATGATTCAGAAGACTGGAAGATACCAAACAATAATCAATTATAGATTTGAATTGTCTGTCACTAGTTGTAGAGTTAAACCAATACAAATGTTTTAAAGTTTTATTCTGAGATTGCCAAATATCATAAAGTTTAAAGTTAGAGCAGAAATTAAGAATTAAGTTAAAACAATAGGCTGATGCATAGTTGGATACTAAATGCTACGTAATGGGCCTATTCAAGCAGATCACTTTTGTCAAGATGTTGACCAATGTTGGTCACCGCCTTTCAAATTGTGTTGCATTATGGGTATAACAATGATTACAACTTGTGACTACTTAACTTCATGACCTTTACAACAACCCTCTGATCAAAGGTCCTAAACTTTCGACTGCAGTCGAATGAACATTTCTGCAGTTGCTCCTCACCAACTGCAACTTGAAGTCGGAACCAAAGCATTGTGGGAGACATCCTTCTGTTTTTTTGTGGACAATGTTTGGGCTCCCGAGTAGCGCAGCAGTCTAAGGCACTGCATCTCAGTGCTAGAGGTGTCACTACAGACCCTGGTTCGATTCCAGGCTGTATCACAACCGGCCGTGATTGGGAGTCCCATAGGGCAGCGCACAATTGGCCCAGCGTCGTCCGGGTTAGGGTTTGGCCAGGGGTAGGCCATCATTGTAAATAAGAATTTGTTCTGAACTGACTTGCCTAGTTAAATGAAGGTTAACTAAATAAATACATTTAAAAAAAGACGCTACGTGCTCATAAATGGTTGATGTCGCCACCTATCATTGGTTATTATCAATGTATGTTTACTGTTTTGGGTGGACAACTATTTAGAACTTAATTACATCTTTATCCTTACAATCTAATTACATAGACCTACATGTGATCCACATTTCTAACATAAATAAATGAAATATCCTACTTGCGACAATATAGCTAATGTACACTGAAGAAAAATGTAGTGTTGGTACCATGTTTTATGAGCTAAAATAAAACATCCCAGAAATTTTACATATGCACAAAAAAGATTAATTCTCTCAAATGTTGTGCATTTCGTCTTTGCCAAGATAATTCATCCACCTGACAGGTGTGGCAAATTAAGAAGATGATTAAACAGCATGATCATTACACAGGTGCACCTAGTGCTGGGGACAATAAAAGGCAATAAAAGGCCACTCTAAAATGTGTAGTTTTGTCGCACAACACAATGCCACAGATGCCTCAAGTTTTGAAGGAGCGAGCAATTTGAATGCTGACTGCAGGATTGTCCACCAGATCTGTTACCAGATAATTGAATGTTCATTTCTCTACCATAAGCCACCTCCAACATTGTTTTAGAGAATTTGGCAGTACGTCCAACCGGCCTCACAACCACAGACCATGTGTATGGCGTCGTGTGGGTGAGAAGTTTGCTGATGTCAACATCCTATATCTTCCCTATATCTGTCACTCCGCTTGGTTCATTCCTCAGGTGTTATTGACTGTTTTCATGTCGGTGCGTTGTGTTTCTTTTATTTATTTAAACACTTAACTCCCTGAACTTGCTTCCCGACTCGCAGCGCACTCATTACAATCTAGATGTTACTGTAATGTTATAGCCTACAATTTGTCTGGTTTGTAATATTGTCACCAAACAAATTCGTTGATTGTCTATTAAGTGTGAATAAAATTGAATACATATTGTGTAGGCTACACTATTGTAGGGGGTTTCTACACTGGCAATTTTAGAGGCTTAATCTGTCCGGGAAATCGGCTCTCAATGAGCAAGTAACCCAGACACAAGTTGTGGGGTCAACACCAAGTGCAGTCGACTGCTCGGCATATTGTTTACCCAGTAATTTATGTGAACTGATGTACATGTAGTCTAATCCTTTTCATATTGTTTACCCAGTAATTTATGTGAACTGATGTACATGTAGTCTAATCCTTTTCATATTGTTTACCCAGTAATTTATGTGAACTGATGTACATGTAGTCTAATCCTTTTCATATTGTTTACCCAGTAATTTATGTGAACTGATGTACGGTAGTCCAATCCTTTTCTGTACAGTGAGTGTTTTGTCTTCATGTGATTGAATGAAATTCTGTTCTTTACATGCTTACTGACAAAAGCAACAAAGGTTGAGAATTAAAGAAATACACTACAGCCTGTAGTGATGCTAACATGCAATCAAGTACCATACAGTAAGAATCTTTGTGGACTCCATTTAATGACATCTGTTACAATTCCATGTTGCACAATCACACATAATGAGGAAGGGCATGAAGTAATGACAAACAACAGAGCATATCCCATATGCTGCAAAAAAACTGATATGTTCTCATTCTAGTAGCCTAGGCACTCACTACCAGGTAATATTTTGTGAAAACCATCACAGAAATATAAAACAAGACTTGTGAAAGAACTTGGGCTGGTATGTAATTTCCTTATCAGGATATTAATTCCTTGGAACATGTTGATCACGTTCAGCTTTGTGTAGAAGTGGAATTTCACTAGCATCAACTTCATCGGCATAAAAGAAGGCAAACAACATGTCCTTCCATTGTCGTGTTTCCTAGAAATAGCAAAGTCTTCTGACTTGCTGATGGTGTACCTCCCCCAACTCTATTCGACTTCCGCCTTACCACGCAAACTCACCCAGTGTGTTTGGATCCGAGTACCTCCCTGACCCCACCAAATGCGAACACATTCGGGGCCGTCTGATTGGTCCAGAATCTGATGGGTTGAGCCAGAACACACCTGGGTAAAGCGGCGGTTTGAAAATTCGCCATTGGCTGTGATATTCTGATTGGCTAGTGCCGATCCAGTCGCTGATGACTTTGTTTTGTATAACACCCCTCGTCACCACAAACAACTTCAATGATGGCAGTCTCAGACTAAAGCATGTCGCGAACGACAGAGCAGCGGAAGAATGGAGCGCGAGTCGTCAGGCTAGGCTAATGGTTCGATTCTGGGACTGTGAAAGGCAACTGACACGTTTATGTGACAGGGTTCAAGAAACTACTACCCTCCTTTCACCCCGTAGTCATAGAGAAAGAACAGTCGAATGGCTAGGGGCACATGGGTGCAAAGCGATAAAAAAAAAACTATGAAAGTGAAAAATAATGAACAATAAAACCAAATATCACTTGTTTCAAAGTGTATTACTTTCACATATTTGATACATCTGTAGTTTTTTTTTATCGATACTTCACTGGAGGACTTCAACACAACACAGATATTCAATGATATACAGTTGAGTCTCTGCCAAATAATTGACATTTTCTGCTCCTTTTTGGATGATAATGTTTCAGAGTTAAAGGAGAGGGACGGAGAAAAAGACGGCTGAATGCTGCATTACTTACACATAGCTTAACTACAGGTTGTGAACCGAAATGAGAGGGACGTGGATATGGTCTTCATCTCACACTTTTACAGTATCAATAAAAAAACATTCAAAGAACAGTATTCGCATACCTTTCGAGGGGGCTTTTTCTAACTTACCGCTGTGTGCAGAACCAAGAGTACATCTGGCGAGAATATGGCCTGCACAACAGCCAGACTGAAACTAGCCTGGTCCCAGATCTGTTTGTACCGTATAGCCAATTGCCATGTTTGCTACGACAATGAATGACCATAGGAGATGGTTCAGTAAGACCGCACAGTGAGATCTGGGACCAGGCTACACTGAAACGTCAAGTTTACACAACAGCACCACAGTTAATCTGATATAGAGTAATAACTCTCAGATATGTACAGTCAGAGGGAAAAGTACAACTGGGCTTGATGAAAGACAACGAAACCTGGCCCGACTTATGTCACAACTGCATTACTTGAACTGTTATTTTGATTGCAAAGACCCCACAATTCAACATTCTTTACCAAATACACACTTCACTTTGTGCAATTCATTTTTCATAGACCCAGTTCTCTGACAGCTGGGTAGACGGCATATGTTCTAAGACTTATAGGCCTACTAACTACGATTTTGGCGGTTGGTTTGGTGCCTAACCAGATTGCACAAATTAATGAGTGGATATAAAGTGAATAGAGAAATGAAACAAGTTGCTCGAGTGTGTAAAACCATGGCATTTGATAATAATGCCAGACAAAGCCTTTTTAACAACAGAGCTGCTTTTCGTCATTAAAACCCCCCGAATGAGAGTCAACAAAAAGAGTAATACAACAATTAAACATCTGTAAAAAATAATCACAAATAAAGATACTTTCAGAATACGATACTTGTTTTACATTAATAAATACAAATATTTCACATTTATGTATAGAATTCAAAGGATAAATTAATTTGCTGGATGGAAAGGGGTTTGTTCTGATATTGCAGGTACCTTCATCAGGCCCTTGGTGGGGTTTGTGTGTGTGTGTGTGTATCTCTAACTGTGTGTATGTGCCTCTCTATCTATCGGAGGCCATGGCGTCCTGGAAGCCCCACACCTCCAGCAGGGCCACCTGGAAGCTCTCGGTGGAGCAGAGTGGCGGGTTGTCGAAGGTGGTGCAGCGGGCTGTGCGTCCGTGGTTCAGCTCGCCGTCGATGTACAGCGCGTTGCCCTCTCCTCCCCCTGGCAGGAGACAGAACAGCAGGAATTAAGATAGAAAAAGGAGCTGAATCTAGGCGAGTGCACTGGATCTGAGAGATCAATAAAAAAAAAGAGATGCTGAGGGAGAGGAGAGGCACAGGCAAGGGCCCCTCAGTTCCTAGATGTTAGTTTAAATGCAACATTGTCAGGTCTATATCAGTCATTGATGAGGACAATCTACTCACTCTGGACAGTCTGTTTGATTAAGAACAAGAGACGCTGGTTATGAAGGACTGATTCCCACTCACCCACTATGATGGAGTCAAAGTTGCCAGCCATGAACATGGAGGTGTTTCTGGAGTTGAGGTTGAAGTGTCGGGCCGAGAGGAAGGGTGACAGGCGGTTGGAGGGGTCAGCGGCCGGCCTGTCCACGGGGAGGCTGTTGTCATCAGAGCTTTGCCCGTCGGTGGGAGCCGCGTCCTCAGCAGGATCCTCACTGCTCTGGGCCTTGATGGAGGAGGCCAGTTCTGGGTGGCGGATCACCACCCACTCGTACCTCTCCATCTCCGGCTTCAGCTATATGGACAAAGAGAGAGTAACAATCATTGATCACATTTGAGTGTTTATTTTCATATATACACACACTTGAGGGGTTTACCTTGAATCATCCAGACACAAACTGGATACTGATACTATATTTGGTGCTTTTTCATTCCACGTTTCTTTCTCCCCGTGCATGTCTAATAGATCTCGATCCCCATCTTACTGTGTGTTGTTCCGTGTTCCTGTCCCGTGTGGCTCAGTTTGTAGAACATGGTGCTTGCAATGCCAGGGTTGTTGGTTCGATTCCCACAGGGGGACCAGTACGAAAAAGAGGAGAGTCTGCTAAATAACACATTTTTTTAATGTATGTGGTGTCAAGTGAGGATCAAGTGCTACCGTACCGTTCAGCTCCAGTTACAGGAGTTTCCGATGAGTGTGTGTACGTGTGTGTATGTGCCTGTGCGGGGCGGTGTTCACAGGCAGACCATCAGAGCACATAGCTGTGCATCATCCTCACCACAACACTTTAATAATTAAATGGAAAAGGAGTTGAAAGAAGGCTATTTCTAGACCCAGATACACTCAGCAAAACCTCTCTAAAATGTACAAAACCTTTTGTTAAATTATCAGCTATATCACTCAAGAAGAAATACTGCATTTTGGACCTGACATGCTTTTCTGTTCAGAGCGGGTGGAGGACAAACTGGTGACAAGGAGGCCTATTATTGTGACAGCGGATGAAGAAACTATTTGTAAATGGCGCCTCCTGGTGTCCACTCTTAGTCACGAATTGCTACCTCGGAGGCGAAATTATATGGGACGCACCCAAAAGAATCCACAAAACATTCTAATCCCCAACAAGGTTCTTATAGCTGTGATTTTCTATTCGTTTTTATTTAAAATTAGTTTAGGATTTTCATTTGAAATTCAGTTTAGTTTCAGTTAGTTTTCAGACTTGATTTAGTAGATTTCATTCAAACATTTCTACTTCATATGACAGAAAGTCATATGACAGAAAGTAGCCTTATGCATGGGAGGCTAGGAGCCATTTATGTGTTGTAGGCCTATAGCGGGAGAGTAGCCTAGTGGTTAGAGCGTTGGGCCAGTAACCAAAAGGTTGCTGGATAGAATCCCTGAGCTGAAAAGGTAAAAATCTGTCATTCTGCCCCTGAACGAGACAGTTCACCCACTGTTCCCCGTTAGGCCGTCATTGTAAATAAGAATTTGATCTTAACTGACTTGCCTAGTTAAATAAAGGTACAAAAAAAAATTGCAGGGGTACTGAAGTACTATTTGAGATGGTCGGTTCACACAAATTTCCTAGGTGGCAAACCCCCAGTCACACCCAGCATATTTCCTGCAATTCTACACAATGTCCACGTCTTGTGTGTTCATATGATACCAGGTATCTACAAAATGAGCTGATTGTGGACTGCAGGAAATTCAGGACCAAGCACGCCCCCATTCACGTCGACGGTGTTGTAGTGGAGACTGCCGTGTCCACATCACTAACGACCTATCATGGTCCAAACACAGTCGTGAAGAGGACATGACAACACCTCTTCCCCTCAGAAGGCTACCCCAAAGCCATAAAACTGCTGAACAGTTAATTAAATGGCTACCTGGACTTTCTTCTTTTCACCCCCTACCTACATGTACATAGTACTTCAATCAATCACCAAACCTACATATTACATCAATCATCCCAACTACCTCATACCGCCGTACAGTCACTCCAGTACCGGTACTCCTTGTATATAGCCTGTATAGCCTTGTTATTGTTATTTTAGTGTGCTATTCTATTGCGTTACCATTTTATCTATTTGTTAATTTTCTTACTTTAACTGCATTGTTGGGAAAGGGCTTATAATTAAGAATTTCACAAGTCTAAACTTGTTGATTTCGGTGCATGTGGCCCAAAAAAATTGATTTGAGTCGAATCCTGACCGAATTCCAAAATTGTCTTTATCCTGACATTCTTTGTGGGTGCTGTTCAGATGAACTTTGAGGTTGGTTGGGTTTTAAAAAATGTTTTCCTCATGAATTTTGTGATATCCAATTGGTAGTTACAGCTTTGTCCCATCGCTGCAACTCCCGTATGGACTCGGGAGAGGCAAAGGTCGAGAGCCAATGCATCCTCCAAAACATGACCCCGCCAAGCCGCACTGCTTCTTGACACACCGCTCACTTAAACCTGAAGCCAGCCTGGGATCGAACCAGGGTTTGTAGTGACGCCTCTAGCACTGCGATGCAGTGCCTTAGACCGCTGCGTCCTTTCCAAAAATGTACTCAAAATCATCCCATATGGGGCTTTGCCTTTTGCGACAGACCACTGCTGGTGTTGGGTTTGCTGCCGCCATTGTTCACGCTCGTGCTCCGCACTCACTCTCGGATTTCTTCTCTCTTAGCTAGTGATAGTGATGCACAAGCTAGGCCTATTTAAAACATTTCCATATATTGGCAGCATTTACCCGCCAGTTTTTAATATATATAAAAAAAAGATTGAAAATGGCATTTGATTTTTGCACAAAGCAACATTTTTTTTTTAATAATATATATTTTTAATTTAGTTAGTTTTGCAGTCAACAATAGTTTCAGTATAGTTTGTTTTTCTAATTTTACTTCAGTTTCCTAAACAGTTTTTCCAATTGTAGTTTTTATTTAGTTTCAGTTTTAATTTACTATAATAACCTTGCTCCCCAAAAATAATACGTAAAAATGGAGAATAGTAGATTCACATAGCCTAATTGGATGAGAAAAATTAAGTAAATAGGGAAATAAACACAACTCACCCTAAAGACAAAACATTCTCCAGTCCCAAAGAAGCTGAGTTTGTTCCCGCCTCGCTTGCGCTCCTCCCAATCGGTTGAGAGAAAGGCTCCACATACCTGGACAGACAACACAGGGCATGCTGAGAGGGTGTATTACAGTAGAATCAAAGGGAGAAGTGGGATAGGAAATAGAAGGATGGGACAATGTCAAAAGGCAAAGACGACAACGTTTTCTATTTAGTCACTTACATTTCGTTATTATAAAAAGTAGATACTGCATACTGTACATGTATTCATAGACGTCATTAAATGATAGGTCTTTACCATATCAATATGACAGAAAAACAGACAGCTGTAGATTTAAAACACCATGCTTACTTTTTGTCATAATAATGTGACCTTGAGAGTTACTTGTCTATTGCCATGGTTGTCATTATACTGTTACACGAGGGTGGTAACGCACACACAATATGTAAGTGTGTGTGTGTGTGTGTGTGTGTGTGTGGTCGTTACATCAGCTTCGCAGGTCCGGATGAGTAGCAGAGTGGGCTCATACCCTTCAACATGAGCGTAAAACCTGGGACAAAAGGAATGGACAACCACTATTACACATCACTTACAATATCTGGCCATGTATGCATGTGTGAAATGAACCAGAAGAAAAACACACACATAAGCTTCCCTTTAACAATCATGCTGCATCTTAAAGATGAGAAGCAAAAAGGAAGCAGGCCCTTTTAACTGAAAACAACATTACATTTAGCCTACAGTACGATACATTTTTTTTGTTTGTTTTTTACAAGGTCAGATTACATTCATTCTTTGTTTTATGATCATACTGCAGTCTCTCTTCAGTCAATGATTTCTATGTAGCATTATTCAGAAAGTTAACCCATTCCTATTGAAAAAACAAATGTGAATTTAAGTCAGAGATCAGCCTTTTTCACTAGCTGAATGAAAGTCTTCATGGCCCCTAGTGATATACTTTGGATAGCTCTGATACTCACCTGTGTCTCAGCTGAAGAGCAGTAAACCAATACAGGAAGGTAAATATTAACTAAACCTACAGTACTGATCCTTAAAACTTGGCCCTGGGGAAAAAGTGTTGGGCTACGGTTTGCATTCTATAAACAAGATTCTGTTTCTGTGTGAGCTTTGAATATGTGAATATGATTCTAAACTATGTATTCCGTTTGGCCTGAGGGTGATGGATTTAGTACCCGAGGCTGTACAAGGGCAAGGGGAGAGGGAATATTGAACAAGGGCCATTGCTGATTCATCACTAAACTAAAATTATATTCTAGGTCTATTGCTGCTGAACACAAAGACATAAATGGGTGACCTTACTGTCCAAGTCATTCCCTTACCCCTCCTTTAAAGAGGCAATCTGCAGTTCAAACAATAACAAAGTGACAGTCTCGCCACTGTTTTGGTAAATAGTTGAGTGATGGGGCTGGAGAAATGTAACCTGTCTCAAATTAATAGACAGATTTAATGGCTGACCATCCATGATATCAAAATGTATAGTTTTAAGCATGTTTTTAGGATATGAAGTGTTTGTGTACAATTACATTTATAAACAATGGAGTAAAACAAGCTTATATTTTGGGGACTGGTAGGGTAGGAGTTGAACTAAGCTCATGAGGCATTTATAAGTTATATTCATCAAGAATGTGTGTGTGTGTGTGTGTGTGTGTGTGTGTGTGTGTGTGTGTGTGTGTGTGTGTGTGTGTGTGTGTGTGTGTGTGTGTGTGTGTGTGTGTGTGTGTGTGCCGTTCAAAGGTTTGGGGTCACTTAGACATTTCCTTGCTTTTTGTCCATTAAAATAACATCTAATTGATCAGAAATACAGTGTAGACATTGTTAATGTAAATGACTATTGTAGCTGGAAATGGCTGATTTTGAATGGAATTATGCAATTATGTTAGCACAGCTGAAAACTGTTGTTTGATTAAAGAAGCAATAAAACTGGCCTTCTTCAGACTAGTTGAGTATCTGGAGCATCAGCATTTGTGAGTTCGATTACAGGCTCAAAATGGCCAGTAGAAACAAAGACCTTTCTTCTGAAACTTATCAGTCTATTCTTGTTCTGAGAAATTAAACTTGGGTATAATTAGCCAAAAATAGCCTAGTCCATTTTCAATGCTCCCTGACTGTCTAGCTTTCGTTTCGGTGACTGTTAGCAAACTGGACAGTGTAGAGACTGTATAAAAATGTAGGTCCATTATCATTTATACCCACTTTCAATTTGGTTTTAGGTATTTCAATGTAGACGGAGACCGCTTCCTCCCAGAAAACACCTGCGGCCCACATCGGATAGGTATGTTTGACACCCCTGGTCTAGTGTTTTGCCTAGGCTGCAGTGAGTGGCTAAAGTGAGACTGGTAAAGTGGGTACTACAGTGGGCAGTGGGTACCGGTTGAGGCTGCAGCCGTGGGTGGACGTGGTGAAGAGAAGCTGCGGTTCGCACAGGGCGAAGCGCTCGGGGATCCACGACCAGATGTCCCTCATCTCCTTGGCGCTGACCACCTCTGAGGAGAAGGTGTCCGGGTTCAGAGCCAGCTGCACGTTGCGCCTGTAGCCATGGTAACCGGGCAGGAAGGAGATGACTACTTTGTCAGTAATACACAAACTTCTGATCGGTCAGTCAAAGTCTTTGTACAGCATGTAGGGCCATGAGGTTGTGGTAATGGAAGGTTAATACAGTATTTTCTGAGCTTGTCTGGATATGTCATGGTTGTTGTTGTAGTAACTGTACAACTCCTGACCTCAAGGGTCACAGCGTGAGCTGGAACCAACAGCACCTAATTCAGACCTTAAACAAGGTGATTGGACCGTCTAGTACTGTAGTCAGTCTGGGACTTTAATTAGGCATATTCAATTGAGTGTTAAGGAGAAGCAAAAACCAGCACACTGTTTCTTGGTTTTGACTATGGTAGTGTGTTTTATGTCCAAATCGTGTTTTCCTGGTCACTTGTAAAATTATAGTTTACAGAGAATGTGGACACGGTTTCTAATACAATTTATCACTAATGAGGGAGATCAGCTCAAGTGTTAACAGGTGAAGAGAGAGAGCTGAGAGAGAGAGAGACACCTACCTCAGACTAACAGAGCCAAGTGCAAATGGGAGAATGGAGGTACAGTAGACACATGGACACAGGAGTCAAGGTGAAAACAGAAGACGACGGTGGATGGAAAATGGACAGCAAAAAAACAAAAAGGGGGAAAACTATGAACAGAATGGTGAGAAAAGAGCCACAAACAGCCACAACAGGAAAAAGTGTGAGCAAACTAAAAACAGAAAATCAATTAACTATCCAAATGCTTTTAGCGGCAGGTCGTACCGGCTTTATATGGCCAGGAACGACGGCCACTTTTCACTGGTGTTTTTGACTAGATGGGATGCCGAAAATGTGACTTTTCGTAGCAGGTTAGGACAACATACGCAGCAGGTTAGGAGAATTAGGTTAAGGTTCGGAAAAGGGTTAGAGTTAGCTAAAATGCATAATGTCACTGACATTAGCGGCATCCCTTCTAAACATGACCCTCACTGGTGGCTAAAGTTGTCATGCACATTTTATTTTGAGTGCATGCCTCTCATTCGTAGCATACCACTCTGATTTGATTCATGGCTTTTGAACTTAGAACCGTGTCTATTTCTCCCCAATTTCGTGGTATCCAATTGGTAGTTACAGTCTTGTCTCATCGCTGCAACTCCCATACGGAGTCAGGAGAGGCGAAGGTCGAGAGCCGTGCGTCCTCCGAAACACGACCCAACCAAGCCACACTGCTTCTTGACACAATGCCCGCTTAACCCGGAAGCCAGCCACACCAATGTGTCGGAGGAAACACTGTACACTTGGCGACCGTGTCAGCGTGTTTTGGACCCGGGCCGCACAGGAGTCGCTAGAGCGCGATGGGACAAGGACATCCCTGCCGGCCAAACCCTCCGCTAACCTGGACGACGCTGGGCCAATTGTGCGCCGCCCCATGGGTCTCCCGGTTACGGCCGGCTGCGACTGCCTGGACTCGAACCAGGATCTCTCGTGACCACTGCGCCACTTGGGAGGCCTACATAGAACCATGTCTAATGTTTATTTACACTGCCATTAGCTAAAGTGCTAGCATAGCATTAGCAGAGGTACTAGTGTCCACTGCCTCATTGATATCCATTGACAGCGTTGTAGACAATCATTTCTCTAGAAGTAAATTAACTCTCCATTTTCAATTAGACCCAATAGAGCTCATGCTGTCTCTCTAGCCCTCACTCACCTCTTCTGTTTGACGGTGATGCCCTTCTGCTGCAGCGACTTCTCATTGGCGAGCTGCAGGAGGGTAATCTCTTTACGACTGAACAGGCGGATGGAGAAGGCCTTCTCCAGCAGCTTGTCCGGGGTGATGCTGGAGCCGATGGCTTTGACAAAGGCCTGGATCTCCGCCTTGACCTCTGCAGAGTCCTGTTTCTGTCCCTCTGATGGCTGAGCTCCAGCTCCAGCCCCGGCTTTCTGCTTGCGATAGAACTTGAGCAGGGCCAGGGCCACGCGATACAACACCTTGTATCCTTCCACCAGGAAGACGTCTAGTACCCGGGCCACGTGGCTGAAGGGCAGGTCGCCCAGCACCCAGCGCTGCCAGCCCGAGTACACTTCCACCACGTCCTGCGCTGTGGCCACGATCAACTTGTGAGCGGCCGGGCAGTACTTGATGGCCAGGTCGCCGAAGGTCATGCAGCTGGACTCGTAGGCCAGGAAGGTCTGGTCCACCAAGCGTCGGCCTGGCTCGTTGCAGGCCAGCAGACGGCTGATGTTCTCGAAGCACTGCGCCTCGTCGGCACTGAAGTGCAGCAGGAGGGCCGTCATGGCGGGCAGCACCGGGCAGTGCGAGATGTCCGGGAACTGGCCCGCCAGACAGGAGATGACCCGGTGGACGGTGGTCACTGCGTCTGCCTTGAGGCAGTAGTGCGGAACAGCGCTGCCGTCCACAAAGTCCGGCAGTGGGATGACGGACGAGGCTTTTTTACCTGTGCTGTCCCCCATGAGGTCACGATAGACCTCAGCGTCGGGAGTGACGGTGCGACAGGGGATGGCCTTGATGAGTTGCTGGTAGACCTGGGCACGAAGCTTGTGGTTCTTGGCCCAGTGGCCCTGCCTGGCCAGCTTCTTGAGCTCCACTGGGTCCTTGACGTCCAGTTTGGAGGGGCCACTGCTGTTGGCCAGGTCCCCCATCTGGGTCCAGTCCACAAAGCAGCCGTAGTCCTCCTCAGCCATGGCTGCAGTATCTTCTGGACTGCGGCTGAGGGGTCTGGAGTATAGCTTAGCCTAACTAGCCTTCTGTCCTCTTCACAACAAATAAGTCCAGGGTGTATCTCTCAACCACCCATGATGTTCACTGCAGAGAGAAGTATAGAGGGGAAAAGAATGAGATAACATTGTTACAAGCATACGGGTTTGCTTGACAGGCTATTGGAACTTAATGCAGGGTGAGGGCGGGACAAAGTAAAGGGAATGTTGTATAAGCGAGCGATTTCAGAATAAGACCTTTGATGTAGGCTAAAAATATGCAACCTACACTGGCTATATACAGTTGAAGTCGGAAGTTTACACACACTTCGGTTGGAGTCATTAAAACAAATTTTTCAACCACTCCACAAATTTCTTGTTAACAAACTATAGTTTTGGCAAGTCGGTTAGGACATCTACTTTGTGCATGACAAGTAATTTTTCCAACAATTGTTTACAGACAGATTATTTCACTTATAATTCACTGTATCACAATTCCAGTGGGTCAGAAGTTTACATTCATTATGTTGACTGTGCCTTTAAACAGCTTGGAAAATTCCAGAAAATTACGTCATGGCTTTAGAAGCTTCTGATTGACTCAAATGATGTCAATTAGCCTATTGGAGGTGTACCTGTGGATGTATTTCAAGGCTTACCTTCAAACTCAGTGCCTCTTTGCTTGACATCATGGGGAAATCAAAAGAAATCAGCCAAGACCTCAGAAAAATAATTGTAGACCTCCACAAGTCTGGTTCATCCTTGGGAGCAATTTCCAAACGCCTGAAGGTACCACGTTCATCTGTACAAACAATAGTACGCAAGTATAAACACCATGGGCCACGCAGCCGTCATACTGCTCAGGAAGGAGACGCGTTCTGTCTCCTAGAGATGAACGTACTTTGGTGTGAAAAGTGCAAATCAATCCCAGAACAACAGCAAAGGACCTTGTGAAGATGCCGGAGGAAACAGGTACAAAAGTGTCTATATCCACAGTAAAACGAGTCCTATATCGACATAACCTGAAAGGCCACTCAGCAAGGAAGAAGCCACTGCTCAAAAACCGCCATAAAAAAGCCGGACTACGGTTTGCAACTGCACATGGGGACAAAGATCGTACTTTTTGGAGAAATATCCTCTGGTCCGATGAAACAAAAATAGAACTGCTTGGCCATAATGTCCATTGTTATGTTTGGAGGAAAAAGGGGGAGGCTTGCAAGCCGAAGAACACCATCCCAACCGTGAAGCACGTGGGTGGCAGCAACATGTTGTTGGGGTGCTATGTAAGAATGCTGTTCATCGACTACAGCTCAGCTGCTCAGTACCCTCCAAACTCGTCATTAAGCTCGAGACCCTAGGTCTCGACCCAGTCCTGTACAAGACCCAGGACCTGAAGGACTGCCCTGCCGGGGTCCACCACTCCCATCCTTTGTTGTAGAGGTGGGGCGACTAGGAGTTGTGACCCCGGGGTGTTCCCACGCAAGAGTCGGGAGAGGACATGAGGGACAAGTGGGTACTGACGCACCGGTTCGTGCGGAGGTTGAGTTAGTAGTTCAAACGACTGCTGTGATGTCACCATCCGAAGATAACCAACAACGATGAGACGGCCTTCAGGGAGGAGGTGAGGGCCCTCGGAGTGTGGTGTCAGGAAAATAACCTCTCACTCAACGTCAACAAAACTAAGGAGATGATCGTGGACTTCAGGAAACAGCAGAGGGAGCGCCCCCCCTATCCACATCGACGGGACAGTACTGGAGAAGGTGGAAAGTTAGGTTCCTCGGCGTACACATCACGGACAAACTGAAATGGTCCACCCACACAGACAGTGTGGTGAAGAAGGCGCAACAGCGCCTCTTCAACCTCAGGAGGCTGAAGAAATTTGGCTTGTCACCAAAAACACTCACAAACTTCTACAGATGCACAATCGAGAGCATCCTGTTGGGCTGTATCACCGCCTGGTACGGCAACTGCTCCGCCCACAACCGTGAGGCTCTCCAGAGGGTAGTGAGGACTGCACAACGCATCACTGGGGGTAAACTACCTGCCCTCCAGGACACCACCCGATGTCACAGGAAGACCAAAAAGATCATCAAGGACAACAACCACCCGAGCCACTGCCTGTTCACCTCGCTATCATCCAGAAGGCGAGGTCAGTACAGGTGCATCAAAGCTGGGGCCGAGAGACTGAAAAACAGCTTCAATCTCAAGACCATCAGACTGTTAAACAGCCACCACTAACATTGAGTGGTTGCTGCCAACATACTGACTTAAATCTCTAGCCACTTTAAATAATAGAAAATTGGACGTAACAAATGTATCACTAACCACTTTAAACAATTTTGTATATAATGTTTACATATCCGACATTACTCATATCAAATGTATACACTGTACTCTATACAATCTACTGAATCTTGCCTATGCCGTTGGGCCATCGACTCAAATCTCTAGCCACTTTAATAATTAAAAAGTGGATGTAATAAATGTATCACTAGCCACTTTAAACGATGCCATGTATATAATGTTTACATATCCTACACTACTCATCTCACATGTATGTATATACCATCTACAGCATCTTGCCTATGCCGGTCAGCCATCGCTCATCCATATATTTATATGTACATACTCGTATTCAATCCTTTACACTTGTGTGTGTATAAGGTAGTTGTTGTAAAATTGTTAGATTACTTGTTAGATACTACTGCATGGTCGGAACTAGAAGCACAAGCATTTCGCTACACTCGCATTAACATCTGCTAACCATGTGTATGTGACAAATAAAATTTGATTTGCTTTGCTGCAGGAGAGACTGGTGCACTTCACAAAATAGATGGCTGCATGAGGGAGGACAATTATGTGGACATATTGAAGCAACTTCTCAAGACATCAGTCAGGAAGTTAAAGCTTGGTTGCAAATCGGTCTTCCAAATGGACAATGACCCCAAGCATACTTCCAAAGTTGTGGCATAATGGCTTACGGACAACAAAGTCAAGGTATTGGAGTGGCCATCACAAAGCCCTGACCTCAATCCTATAGAAAATGTGTGGGCAAGGAGGCCTACAAACCTGACTCAATTACTCCAGCTCTGTCAGGAGGAATCGGCCAAAATTCACCCAACTTATTGTGGGGACTTTTTTACTATGATTAAATGTCAGGAATTGTGAAAAACTGAGTTTAAATGTATTTGGCTAAGGTGTATGTAAACTTCCGACTTCAACTGTAGGTTAAGGTTGCCCTGACCAGCCGAGACTGGTTTTGACTAGGTACTATACAGCTACGACCGGAAGTTACCTTTTCATAGCAAGTTAGGAGAATTAATGCAGCAGGTTAGAAATAGGGTTAGCTAAAATGCTCTCCTGCTACGAAAACTCACTTCTGGTCATAGCTGTACTACATCTAGTCACAACCATCTAGTCTAAACAGCCATGTCTCAGGGCAAAGGTTGAGTGAGCAATTAAGGGCAAAGGACTGTAAATATGTATACAGTTTTAAGCAGCAAAGAAAAATGATGTTGCGTGACAGAAACTGATACAATTATTGAACTGAACAACACTACAATATGGGATCATCTTGGGTCACTGACTTCAAGCCAGAGGGCTGCAATCCCAGGTACAGAGATGCAGCTGAGAGCCACCCCCAGCTAAAACTAAATGACTTTAGATAGCTGGCTATAGATTTCAACTATATTGAAGAACTGCATTTTTATGCAAAATTAACTGTGTGTGTAGGATCAGCCAGCAAGGGACACTGATGATGACAACTAATGTGATCAAGACAGCTAGCTATACTGAACAAAAATATGTATTTAACCTTTAATTTAACTACGTAAATCAGTTAAGAACAAATTCTTATTTACAATGACGGCCTAGCCCGGCCAAACCCTCCCCTAACGCGGACAGCGCTGGGCCAATTGTGCTCCGCCCTATGGGACTCCCGATCACGGCCGGATGTGATACAGCCCGGGATCAAACCAGGGTCTGTAGTGACGCCTCTAGCACTGAGATGCAGTGCCTTACACCGCTGCCCCACTTAGGAGCAACACTTTCAAAGATTTGACTGATTTACATCTTATTGAAGGAAATCAGTCAATTTAAAGAATTTCATTAGGCCCTAATCTATGGATGTCACACGACTGGGAATACAGATATGCATATACTTTAAAAGAAATGGACCTCAGGATCTGGGCACGGTATTTCTGTGCATTCAAATTGCCATCGATAAAATGCAATTGTGTTCGTTGTTGTCCGTAGCTTATGCCTGCCCATACCATAACCCCACAGCCATCATGGGACAGTCTGTTCACAATAATCAGCAAACTGCTTGCCCACAGGACACCATACACATGGTCTGCAGTTGAGGCCTGTTGGACCTACTGCCAAATTCAAAAAGAGAAATTAACATTAAATTATCTGGCAAAAGCTCTGGTGGACACGCCTGCAGTCAGCATGCCAATAAAAGTGGCATTTTATTGTCCCTAACACAAGGTGCATCTGTTTAATGATCATGCTGTTTAATCAGTTTCTTGATATGCCACACCTGTCAGGTGGATGGATTATCTTGGCAAAGGAGAAATGCTCACTAACAGGGGATGTAAACAAATGTGCCAAAAAATGTAGAGAAATAATATTTTTGTGCGTATGGAAAATGTATAAGATATTTTATTTCAGCTCATGAAACCAAAACTTTACACGTTGCGTTTATATATTTGTGTTCAGTGTAGATAGCTAGCCAACACGGACTAGGATAATTCACTTGACAGGCGACAAGGTGCCGACACCACAACTCTGCATAGCTATATGGGGCTGGGTAAGAAATGCATTCATATTGCTGGAATAAAACTGACTCAATTTAGTTGGTCAGTTAGCTAGGACCTGCGAACGCCGTGAAAGCTGATAGCTAGTGGTAACCCTGACAAAGGTGACAGGTAGCGCTAGCTAGAAATGCGGTATCCTTCCATTCACGTTAGCAATGGACATTGGTCCATTGTCTGGTCAGTGTTATCACCAGGTCAATGCATAACATAAGCTAGAATAGCTAGCTAGTCATATCACGTCAAAGAATTTGCTACGACCATAAAGCCTCTTCTTCAGATGCAGAGCGATAGTTAGCCAGCTAGCACCTAGCTAACTAGAGACACATTCTCTTCCTCACTGTCAACATTGGTTGTTGTTGAACTTGCATTGCGAGCGGGCTAACTAATATTATCACGATGCATAAGGGCAAGAGGACTGCGCATGTGTGTTAATAACTGCTGAAGAAACAACAAGACATGAAAAATACCTGTCAAGATATGAAATAACCCTACCTGGTTTGGTCAGATGTCTTGAGATGTTGGAGCAGCATTCATATTTGTCAGTTTCGGACATGCGCAGTATCCCTACTCCTGTAACCGCTACTAGCAGGAGCCATATGGCGGAGTGTAGAATGCAATTCATATGAGATTTGTTAGGCCATTATTTTTTTTCTTTACGCTTTGTTCGATATATGAAACAGCACTGGCCTCTGCTTTAAATGGGGGGGGGGGGAAACCCTTATAGCTATATACAAGTCCAGAAATCATTAAAACAAATAATGTAGCAGGGTGAAACAAACATTAGCCTACCATTAAAATCTAATTACCATTATAGTGCAAAGAACTTGACACATTTTTGAAAAACAAGATGCGCCACAGCTGTTTTAGGCAACATCAGAGTTACTGTGAGTGAGCCAGTTGGGAGTGGTGGAATAGAGGCAATATCATCTGATTCACCAAGCCTTGTTTACAGGCCTGGATGTCTGTCAAAGTAGTTACGGGCACTGGAAAAGGACTGGAAGGCACCCAGGCAATTTTAACAACACCCTGCTTTGTCCTCCTACTCAAAAGCACACGCCAAAAACAACGCCCAGCACATGACAGTTATTACAGATAACTCAATTAGGCCATCATTGCCACTCCAATATGGTTCTGGCCTTGTGTTTTTGCTTTGTTTTCTCTCATTATGTTGTTCATTTCTTCAGTTGGTGTTCTTGAAACAACAACAAGCTGACCTATAGGCCTATGTGTGTGATGAAACTTGAAAAAACAAATTGCCAAATGTCCACGCCATGTCCACTCCATCATGTGGTTTTCTGAGAAGACGTTAGACATACTGTATTTTGTGGATGATAACCCACTCATATGATTCACAATGATGACAGAATAAATACACTGTCCACAACACTACTCCCTCTCTACTCTTTGTATAATTCTGTTGTGTTTGCCTGTCTTTTCAGGTCTACCCTGTCCTGTCTGTCTCAAAGCCAGCTTTTCTATGACCATGGAGTTGGCTAATGGAGCCTTTGTTACATGTCAGCTGCTGGCATCAGTCCAACAGAGATGACTGTAGGAGTGGACAGCATTCATATCATGTGAGGTACACTAATCCATAGGACGCTGACTATCGCACTAGGGCTACAGTACATTTAGTGCTGTATACAAGCACAACAAACACTGAGCCTCAGCCTATAGCACGCTCTAACCTCAGAGCTATTTGATTGGACAGAGAATACCACTGTTGGGTGAGAGATTGAGGTGAGGAGAGAGCGAGAGACAGATGGATCTAAAGCCAGTAAGCCTTAAGGTCCAAGCTTATGGGGGGTTTATGCTCATCAAATCCTTCCGCTCCGACACACTGTGACATCACACCTATGGAAGGCAGGCACGCACACACACATGCAGGCACGTACACACACACACAAACATGGACACGTGCACACACAAACACAAACACCTCCATCAGTATCTTTCGACCCTTGCGGTGTTCGAAGAAAGGTGTGACGTCAAGTGCTGATGTCAAGGTCGGACGTACTTAAGTGAGATGTTTGTTTGCCAAGTTGAACTTAAAGACGTTCAATGTTAATTGCATTACCAGTTTCAGTGCAATTGTCACAATGACCATATTATACCTACTATAAAGACCCATTGACATTAAAGTGACATTGACATTTCACATTGATAAAGTTGTCCTCCGATCAGGGGAGGGTGGTAATGGGACATTGGTTTCATTTCCTTATTTCATTACACTAAAAACTTTAAACATGTGGATACAAACTGAAAGGGATAGTTGAGTTTCCCCTACAAAAATAACCTAAAGAAGGATCATTAACAACCTACAACAGGAAATAGGCCTACCAAAACTGGGACTAGGCTGCCCTCTTCAGGCTGCATGAAGAACTGCACATACCATATCTGTCCAACTACTAATTGTCTCCGCTCCTAAGGTCAGATGTCCTTCAAAAGTCTTATGTGTGCGACCTGAAGTGGTGTGTGTGTGAGTAAACTGGAATAATAGAGAGAAGTATTATTGATATGCAAGCCTATCATAATGCACAACGTTTCGGTTTTTATTATTTGCTTGCTTTTGCCAATTAAATTAGTTAATTTATGTGTTAAATTACATAGAATATGCCCTCTAAGACATTCAAATAGGCTGGAGTAGCAAGTAGAGTTCCCAGTTCAGTTGTTTCCATTCACAAATAGGGCTTTTTATTCTGGCCGGTGGGGCTGAAAGAGGCTGTGTCACCCAATAGCGTGAGCTCTATTGTATCTGTGAAAGGCCCCAGCAGCACCATGGGTATTGTGTTCTCAAGAGGGGAATCAGGTTTCCTTGACAACCGCAGGATGCCTACCCAGAGGCCTAGGGACGGAGAAAAGGAGGCCAGAGAAGGAGGGAAAGAGACAAAAAACAAACAGCCCCGCGTTTTCTCCAGTTTTTTTTATCAGGTCTTTTTTGAAAGAGGGAGCAATGGAGGAGGTTGCCGCCCGGTCGTGACGGAGCCTTAGAGTGTTTGTGTGGTCTGTGTGTGTGTTTGTGTGTGTGTCCGCGCTGAATCGGTGAGTACGCCTGGCTGTTCCAATGTCTTTATAACTCTGGCTTATAGACCACACAGAGTAACAAAACAAAGGGACTGAAGGATGGAGAGAGAGGGACTGGAGTATTGGCACAGTTTGTGACATTTATCAGTGTATCATTAACTTTCAATAGGAAACACAAAGCCACATGTTGAGTCACTTTTACGCCTTGTCAAAATTATGACTGAATATGGAAGGGGATAAATATATTCCCATCAGTGTAAATGGAAACTATGATCCAACTGTCCGTGATGTTTTGGACTGACTGGCGATCTTGTACACAAAGGAAACCATTTTGACCCTTTCTGCCTTATTTTCACTTTTGAGTGATAATAACTCTTATTTCTTCTAATGTATGATTTTCTGTTTTGACAGTTAGGCCCACATCTTGACTCTGGATCATGCGTTTTACACTGCGACCCCGGAGGTAAGTGCTCATCCCAAAAGCCTGACAATTGATTAAGACTATATCTACTGTGTAGGAATACAGTTGAGTCCTTTACAAATAGTTCACACATCTGATCGTGTTCATATCTCTGGATATCGGCATGTGTATATTGCATGTTTGTCATGCCAGTTACGTTATAGCCTCCACTGAATGTACAGTAAATGGACTGTAATGTAGACTTAACTGACTGTTGGACCCACAAACAATGGACTTACTAAGTGTTGAACTACATGGTGTCATCCTGCAACTCTTATTTTGGAGTTTTTTTCTTTGTCGCTGATAGCCCTATAGTGGATGTTGTTTCACAAATACCCGGGCCCAGTCATTGAGATCTCTTTGACAGATTTCTCTATATGGAGAGCTTTACTAATACAATTTAATTCAATTCAATTGAATCAGCTTGGCTGTCTGTTTGGCTTGGCCCGAGTGTGTTTCACTTCTGGAAAACACTCTTCGTAGCCGATTTGCTCCGACGAAAACCCCAGTCCTCTTCTGCCCCAGTAAAAACCCAAACCCAAAGGAGTTCCTTGCTCAAGTCGCTCTCACGCCATGACAGCACATCGCTCTCCAGCTGTTTGTTATGACAAAGAGAACCGTTCTTATTTGAAGTCTGTCTGTGGAACAAGTTAATTCCCTCTTCTTCTCAATGCGCTCAGTGCATGACAAACTAAGACTACATGGAGATCACCACAACGAATGACATGACTTTAGGGCAAACTTGGTGCCCCTCTACGTGGCACTACATGATACACAATATGATACTATGTGTCGAAGCTAATATATCAGTTAATTGCAATTACATTACTAGTAGAGGTAGTTAGTTTAGTGTAGTGACGATTTCTGCTAAGCCCAACACTAACCCATGTCCGTCTGTCCTCCTGTCTGTCTCCAGTGGCTGCTTGGTGCTGTGTCTTTCTGTCTCTCTGCTCACCCTGCTGCTGCAGAGCCTCTGGGTGCCTCCAGAGATGACCAGAGAGGAGCCGGCAGGTGCAGGGAGGTCTCCTGAGGAACAGGGTAAGTGTCCCAAGCATAGAAATATAAGCTACAGTCATTATACTGTATTTCTATGGTCCTAATCTTTTGAGGAATAGATTAGATGGTGAAATGCTTTACATGACTGAGAACTATGCTGACACTCGTGTTAAGATCTCTCTCTCTCTCTCTCATTGCCACTCCTTCCTGTAGTCCTATGGTTGGTGAGGAGTGATGCAGTAACTGTCAGCTGAGTAAACAGGCAGGGGGTGGATAGGCGGTGACATCACCATCATAGGGTTCCTTCCTGTATGTGTCATTGGGTAGATAGCCAATCCCAAAGGGGTCTCTGTTTAACCCCTATTCTCAGACCCCAGGACCCCACATCTACAACCTCCCTGTGGGTCTATAACCGGTGTATACACACACACACACACCGGTAACCCCACACCACCGACACCCTAGCCCAAAATATTACAGTACTATTTTATTGTCCGATTACCACGTTTGCTCAATGCTAGCTATTTTATAGACCGCTCTACGTTTGCGCAAATGCTAATGTCTCAATCAGGAAGTCCTTGATCGGCCCTCCCAAATAGCCCCTTAAAGCCCAGCTGACAGGCCTCTTAAACACACATTTACTTTTTACTACGCCCCTGGTTGATTTGTTTTTCTGGCCGTCTGCTGCAGTCTGGCTGGTTAGGTTGCTGTACGCTTATTATGTATACCATGGGGTTCATCAAACAAGGAAAAGGACTACTGCTTTAGGTCAGCCAGAGGCATTGAGTGGAAGTGGAACAAACGACATTATGTGATGTTTGTTTTATAGTATGTTTGGCTAGCGGCCGTAATAGTCGGGGGTCTATGTCTACACTCTTAGAAACAAGGTGCTATCTAGAACCTAAAAGGGTTCCTTGGCTGTCCCCATAGGAGAACCCTTTGTAGAACCCTTTTTGGTTCCAGGTAGAACTCTTTTGGGTTCCATGTAGAACCCTTTCCAGAGGGTTCTACACTGAACAAAAATATACAACATGCAAAAATGAATATAAGGAAATCCTCAATTGAAATACATTCATTGGGCCTTAAAATAGGGATTTCACATGACTGGAAATACAGATATGCATCTGTTGGTCACAGATCCCTTAAAAAATAAAGGTAGGGGTGTGGATCAAAAAACCAGTCATTATTTATTGTGACCACCATTTGCCTCATGCAGCGCGACACATCTCCTTTGCATAGATTTGATCAGGCTGTTGATTGTGGCCTGTGGAATGTTGTCCCACTCCTCTTCAATGGTTGTGCGAAGTTGCTGGATATTGGTGGGAACTAGAACACGCTGTCGTACACGTCGATCCAGAGCATCCAAAACATGCTCAATGGGTGACATGTCTGGTGAGTATGCAGGCCATAGAAGAACTGGGACATTTTCAGCTTCCAGGAATTGTGTACAGATCCTTGCGACATAGGGCCATGCATTATCATGCTGAAACATGTGGTGATGGCGGTGGATGAATGGCAGGACAATGGGCCTCAGTATCTCATCACGATATCTCTGTGCATTCAAATTGCCATCGATAAAATGCAATTGTGTTGGTTGTCCGTAGCTTATGCCTGCCCATACCAAATCCCCACCGCCACCATGGGGCACTCTGTTCACAATGTTGACATCAGCAAACCGCCCACCCACTCAATGCCATACACGCTGTCTGCCATCTGCCCGGTACAGTTGAGACCGGGATTCATCTGTGAAGAGCACACTTCTCCTGCGTGCCAGTGGCCATCGAAGGTGAGCATTTTCCCACTGAAGTCGGTTAAGATGCTGAACTGCAGTGTGGTCAAGACCCTGGTGAGGACAACAAGCAAGCAGATGAGCTTCCCTGAGACGGTTTCTGACAGTTTGTGCAGAAATACTTTGGTTGTGTAAACCCACAGTTTCATCAGCTGTCTGGGTGGCTGGTCTTAGACGATCCCGCAGGTGAAGAATCCGGATGTGGAGGTCCTGGGCTGGTGTGGTTACATGTGGTCTGCGGTTGTGAGGCCGTTGGGATGTGAACAAACAGGGATGTGAACAAACTTATGCACAACATTTGAGAGAAATAAGTTATTTTTGCGTATGGAACATTTATGGGATCTTTTATTTCAGCTCATGAAACATGGGACCAACACTTTACATGTTGCGTTTATACCTGGAACAAAAAGGGTTCTACCTGGAACCAAAAGTTGTTATCCAATGGGGATAGCTTAAGAACATGTAGGCGTGTAGCCTGAAAAAAAAATGCTTGTAAAAGGACGTAGTTATGGTAGATTCAATATAATATAATATATTATGGGTGTTCTTTCTAAATCGCCTCTTTATTGTGCCATAGTAAGTACTTTCTCTCACTGTAAACTCTTTTTACCTTCTGTTAGGAGCATAGGTCATCCACATTTTGGGGGGGATCCAGCAGAGAATTCAAATGGCCTAGTTTCATACGAGGCATCAATATTGAGACCACTAATGTTGCATTGTGTTTTGGCATACACTAGAGCATAGTGTACAAAGAGCACTACACATGATGATGGGCAATGTCTTACAGTAAAAGGTGCATCTCTGACTGATATGAAATGGCAGTATTAGGGAGAGAATGTTGAAATGAACCTGACCTCAATATGACTTTAGAGCTGAGGGTGATGTCATCAAGTTGAGTCAAGGGCCAGCGTTACCCGTTATGGCGTTTGTGTAAACATTCACTTATGTCTAGGGGTGTGTGTGCCCGTGTGTGTGTGTGTGTGTGTGTGTGTGTGTGTGTGTGTGTGTCTATGCTCGTGTGTCTTTCCTGCATGTGTGTGTGTGTGGGGGGGTTTCTGAAACCACAAAGCCACGTGAGAATATCGTAATTATTTGAAGAGCTCCAGTTACCACTCCAACAATATTTTCATGCCAGGAATTATGACTCTTTGCCATCTGTCCTAAAATAGGCATGTTGAACATTTCAGTCTCACTTAAAAATAAAAAATCCTCGCACTAGGTGCATGTAATATGGAAAAGAACGACCATAATCACTCATTTCAACTAAAATAGATGGCATTACGTAATCTGTTGATGATAATGATGCAATCTGGTATTTTATTTTAGGACCTGATTGGCTATGACATTTACAATGTGTACAGGTGGTCCATACAGGGGTCTCCATTTGGAATGTTTGATTAATGCCATTATTTGTCCATGTCTCAGAATTCAGTGTATTTCTCACTGTGCCATTATAACATTACATTTTTTTATTTTACCAGGCAAGTCAGTTAAGAACAAATTCTTATTTTCAATGCCTAGGAACAGTGGGTTAACTGCCTGTTCAGGGGCAGAACGACAGATTTGTACCTTGTCAGCTCAGGGATTTGAACTTGCAACCTTTCGGTTACTAGTCCCACGCTCTAACCACTAGGCTACCCTGCCGCCCCGGCTACCCTGGACTGTGAAAAAGGATGTGAATATCATATTCAATGGGTATGCGCTATTTTACTGTGCAATACAATATGTTACCAGATCAGGGCCAGGATTTCCCCTGACCATGTGACCTGACCAAAGAAAGAGAGACTCAGTTCACATGGTAACGGAATAGATCCTGACTATACATATACTCAGTGTACAAAACATTAGGAACACCTTCCTAATATTGAGTTGCACACCCTTTTCCCCTCAGAACCTGCTCAGTTCATTGGGGCATGGACTTTATAAGGTGTTGAAAGCATTCCACAGTGATGCTGGCCCATGTTGATTCCAGTGCTTCCCACAAATGTGTCAAGTTGGCTGGGTGTTCTTAGGGTGGTGGACCATTCTTGAGACACAAGGGAAACTGTTGAGTATGAAAATCCTAGCAGTGTTGCAGTTGTTGACACACTCAAACCGGTGTGCCTGGCACCTACTACCATACCCCCTTCAAAGGCACTTAAATATTTTGTCTTGCCCATTCACCCTCTGAATGGCACACATACAAAATCCATGTCTCAATTGTCTCAAGGCTTAAAAATCATTTAACCTGTCTCCTCCCCTTCATCTATGCTGATTGAAGTGGATTTAACAGGTGACATCAATAAGGGATCATAGCTTTCACCTGGATTCACCTGGTCAGTCAATGCCATGGAAAGAGCAGGTGTTCCTAATGCTTTGTACACTCAGTGTATAATATCAGCTTTCTGTGCTGTCAATCATCCCCCAGGTCAGCATGGTCACAGCGTGCGAAGATTGGCTCTACGCTTAGAGGCTCTGAGCTCTCAGGTTCAGCGGCTAGCGAGGGAGAGAGACGCTCCCCAGCCTGCTAAAGAGGAACTTACCAACCTTCTGCAAAGGTACATCTACACTCAGACAAAGTAGTTAAAATAATGTTATTGGATATTCAATACATAAATTCAACATTATATCAGACACACAGCACTGAAACTAGATTTTTCTGGCGAGTCTCATGTGGTGTGTGTGTGTGCTTGTGTGGTCACCCAGTCTCCGGCAGGACCAGGAGGGCTTGGTGCGGTCCGTGGAGAGAGAGCTACAGAGAATGGCCCAGAAGCTGGAAAGCCTCGGTCATCAGCCCCACACACCACGACCACAAGACGACCACAGACCGCAGACCGGTAGGACCACAACCAGGCCTGGTCATAGCCTTTCTCTAACTAATAATAATACAATATGGTTGTTTAGTAGGCATACATTTATTATCAAAAGCAACTTACAGCACAGAGGGGCCATGCAGGAATCAAACCCCAAACTTGGAACCACATTGGAACTACGTCATATAGCATCAGCTAGATAAGCTTAGCATAACAGAGACCTATAGTTACAGTCGGATCCTGTGTTGCTCAGTTGGTAGATCATGGCGCTTGCAACACCCGCATGTAAAATGCATGCATGACTGTAAGTTGCTTTGGATAAAACCGTCTGCTAAATGGCATATATTATTATACACTGAGTATACCAAACATTACAGTGGCTTGCGAAAGTATTCACCCCCCTTGGCATTTTTCCTATTTTGTTGCCTTACAACCTGGAATTAAAATAGATTTTTGGGGGGTTTGTATCATTTGATTTACACAACATGCCTACCACTTTGAAGATGCAAAATATATATTTTTGTGAAACAAACAAGAAATAAGACAAAAAAACTGAACTTGAGCGTGCAAAACTATTCACCCCCCCCAAAGTCAATACTTTGTAGAGCCACCTTATGCAGCAATTACAGCTGCAAGTCTCTTGGGTTATGTCTCTATAAGCTTGGCACATCTAGCCACTGGGATTTTTGCCCATTCTTCAAGGCAAAACTGCTCCAACTCCTTCAAGTTGGACGGGTTCTGCTGGTGTACAGCAATCTTTAAGTCATACCACAGATTCTCAATTGGATTGAGGTCTGAGCTTTGACCAGGCCATTCAAAGACATTTACATTTTTCCCCTTAAACCACTCGAGTGTTGCTTTAGTAGTATGCTTAGGGTCATTGTCCTGCTGGAAGGTGAACCTCCGTCCCGGTCTCAAATCTCTGGAAGACTGAAACAGGTTTCCCTCAAGAATTTCCCTGTGTTTAGCGCCGTCCATCATTCCTTCAATTCTGACCAGTTTCCCAGTCCCTGCCGATGGTGTTCTCGGGATGATGAGAGGTGTTGGGTTTGCACCAGACATAGCGTTTTCCATGATGGCCAAAGATATCATGGAAAGGTGTTCCTAATGTTTTGTACACTCATTGTATATTATCATAGAACGTCATACCAGTAACATATAGCATATAATATATCATATCACAGCACATTAGTGAAGATGCAATGACTACATGCTTTTGTTGGAGTTGGCACCGGATTTAACATTTGGCCATTAAGCCAATGCAGCCAGTCTCCCCATTAAACCACAATAAAACTATTGGTTGACTATAGTGCTTTAGAGATTGGCTGGAGGGACTCTGATATTCTGACTCGAGGCCGCAGTTCAGGGCTGTGCAATAGTTCAAGTTCAAAGATTAACAACATAGTGAAGTTAATAGCCTGGGATTCTAGAAGGGATGGTTGTTGGCCAGTAGGGGTCAAAGGTGAGCGACTACAGGTGAATATGAGGGAGGGAGTCCTTAAGGCCGATGAATAAGGGGTTTAACAAGTCCCAGAGAGCTAGCTATGCTGGCGGAGTGTGTATGTGATTGTGTGTATGGTGGTGTGTATGTGTGTGTGTGTGTGTGTGTGTGTGTGTGTGCGTGCGTCCATGGAGCAGCCACCAGAAGGAAAAGCTTTACGTCTCCCCTAAAAACCCCCCCAGAGAGGTGTCAGGTGGTAGTCGGGTTACAGGCCGACCTTTCCACGTGAGGACGGATGGATGGATGGATGGAGGGAGGGAGGGAGCTGGGGAGGGAGGCAGAAAGGGATAGAGCAAGAGGGAGGGAGAGAGAAAGAAAGTGAGAGAGAGAGCGAATGAAAGAGAGAGGGAGGGAGAGGGAGAGCGAAGAGAGAAAGTGAATGCTCACAAACCCTGAATAAGGTGATTCATACAACGCAGGCCACACGACCCCCCCACACACACACACACTTCTCACCATGAGCAGCCCACCCTCCTTCCCGCCTCTCTTCCCCTCACATTACCTCAGACCCCATAAAGAGCGATCAAATTACCCAGGAGTCCTTTCAATGGCCTGTTGACTCGTACGCGTGTTTTTTCAGATGCTGATTTTTTTTCATCTTTTCATCAGCTTTTTCGGGCTTCGCACCTTGGCTGTGACTGGGATTTTATTTTATTTTCTGCCCGTTTTACAAGGTTGTTTTACACAGCTAAGGCCTGTGTGTTTTGGCACGGTCTGCATTGTAAAGGAGAATGTTTGGGGTGGGGGAGGCAGGTGTGTGGTTGTGTGTGTTTGACATTTATGTGTGTTGTGTGTGTGTGTGTGTGTGTGTGATTGACACTAGGGGGAAGAAGGCGGAGTGCTTACGGGAAGGGGCCTCTTTGGGAACACAGTGGGTTTCTTCTCATGCTATAGAATGCTACACTGTAAAAAAGCCCATTTAACCAATTGCTTAATCAGCGTTATTCTGAGTTGGGTAGACTTTGAAAGGACACCAAATTCAGCTAATGCGTGTTCAAAAAAAGTTTCATTCAACAAACTTTGCTCATAGTGAGTATAAAAACTTGAGTCGAATTACTAACTCATGTTTGCCTTTGGAAGGCAACACTGTATGTTGGTTCAGCTATATGCCCAAATGTTGAGCAAATTCATAATCCTATTGCAGCTGTTGCCTTACAATTGCACAATTGTACGTTGAATCAACAAACTGCTGCATCAAAGCTGGGACCGAGAGACTGAAAAACAGCTTCTATCTCATGGCCATCAGACTGTTAAATAGCCATCACTAGCCGGCTACCACCCTGTTAATCAACCCTGCACCTTAGAGGCTGCTGCCCCATATACATAGACATGGAATCACTGGTCACTTTAATAATAGAACACTAGTCACTTTAATAATGTTTACATACTGCTTTACTCATCTCATATGTATATACTGTATTCTATTCTACTGTATTTTAGTCAATGCCACTACTCGTCCTAATATTTATATATTTCTTAATTCCATTCTTTTACTTTCAGATTTGTGTGTGTTGTTGTGAGTTGTTAGATACTACTGCACTGTTGTAGCTAGGTACACAAGCATTTCGCTACACCCGCAATAACATCTGCTAAATTAATCAATTTTGTAACATACCAAAATGTGGCAAAAGTCAAGGGGTCTGAATACTTTCCGAATGCATTGTATATGGTCATTTTTACATATACAGGGTAAAGTTGCTAATTTCATAACGAGGACAGCAATCACTTTTGCTACCCGCACTGCATGGTCGTAGCGGGAGAAGAAGAGAAGCTCACTCTGAGTTCGTCAAAACATCCAAAAGGCCTAAACCATTTTATTATGAGATGAGGTGAAACCCAAAGTTGTGCTATATATTCATTGGCTATGTCATAGATCATTTTTAAAGATAAATATTGATACATTACTAGCCCTAACACTTTTTTAATCAAATCGTTCCTAATAATCAAACCAAATCGCACCGAATCGTTTGAAACTAAAACGTATTGTTCCTGCATCGGCCCCGTGTATCTAAATACATATCGAATTGTTCTTGAAAGGGGTGGGCGTGGTTTTGAGCAAACATTTGTAATTTTACTCAACAATCTTGTTAAAATTTAGCTCACTTCAAATAAAATGTTATTTATTACATACTCATATTTAGCAGATGCTATTGGGGGTGTAGCGAAATGCTTGTGTTTCTAGCTCCAACAGTGCAGTAGTATCTAACGTTTCACAACAATACACACAAATCTAAAAGAATGGAATTAAGAAATATAGAGATATTAGGACGAGCAATGTCGAAGTGGCATTGACTAAAATACAGTAGAATATAATATAGTATATACATATGAAATTAGTAAAGCAGTATGTAAACATTATTAAAGTGACGAGTGTTCCATTATTAAAGTTAATTTACACACCAATCTACACACAAAACACCACAATGCAGTCAAAACAGATTATTTGACATTTTTGCTAATGAATAAAAAATAAAAAACAGATACTTTCCGTAAGTATTCAGACCCTTTACTCAGTACTTTATCGAAGCACCTTTACCAATGCACTTGTATCTTAAACATTTGAAACGGGGACCGATGCATATCTGTGAATCGTTACATCCCTACCACACAAACATAATAACAAACATTTTTCTAAATGAATCCAATCTGTTAGTAGTTGAACTTTTTCCCTTACTGAGATGGCTGATCCAGTTTATACGCTTTAGGTAGACTCAATAATCAATCTTCCCTACCCTGGCAGTCATTCTCAATGCAGGTTGCAGGCAATTAAAATATATCCTTACTCTGGCTGGATTCCGATAGGAATTACACATCACTTTGCAAGCCAGCATAATGTGGCCTGTAAACAAGGAGTTTCAGACCAGTGCATTAGGTTGTAACTAGGCCCTCAAAGAAAGGCCTTATGATATACAGTTCAAGTCGGAAGTTTACATACACCTTAGCCAAATACATTTAAACTCAGTTTTTCACAATTCCTGACATTTAATCCTAGTAAAAATTCCCTGTCTTAGGTCAGTTAGGATCACCACTTTATTTTAAGAATGTGAAATGTCAGAATAATAGTAGAGAGAATTATTTATTTCAGCTTTTGTTTCTTTCATCACATTCTCAGTGGGTCAGAAGTTTACATACACTCAATTAGTATTTGGTAGCATTGTCTTTAAATTGTTTAACTTGGGTCAAACATTTTGGGTAGCCTTCCACAAGCTTCCCACAATAAGTTGGGTGAATTTTGGCCCATTCCTCCTGACAGAGCTGGTGTAACTGGGTCAGGTTTGTAGGCCTCCTTGCTTGCACAAGCTTTTTCAGTTCTGCCCACAAATTTTCTATAGGATTGAGGTCAGGGCTTTGTGATGGCCACTCCAATAACTTGACTTTGCTGTCCTTAGCCATTTTGCCACAACTTTGGATGTATGCTTGGGGTCATTGTCCATTTGGAAGACCCATTTGCGACCAAGCTTTAACTTTCTGACTGATGTCTTGAGATGTTGCTTCAATATATCCACATCATTTTCCTACCTCATGATGCCATCTATTTTGTGAAGTGCACCAGACCCTCCTGCAGCAAAGCACCCCCACAACACCCTCACACCCCCGTGCTTCATGGTTGGGATGGTGATCTTCGGCTTGCAAGCCTCCCCCTTTTTCCTCCAAACATAACGATGGTCATTATAGCCAAACAGTTCTATTTGTGTTTCATCAGACCAGAGGGCATTTCTCCAAAAAGTAAAATTTTTGTCCCCATGTGCAGTTGCAAACCGTAATCTGGCTTTTTTATGGCGGTTTTGGAGCAGTGGCTTCTTCCTTGCTGAGTGCCAATTCAGGTTATGTCGATATAGGACTCGTTTTACTGTGGATATAGATACTTTTGTACCTGTTTCCTCCAGCATCTTCACAATGTCCTTTGCTGTTGTTCTGGGATTGATTTGCACTTTTCGCACCAAAATACGTTCATCTCTAGGAGACAGAACACGTCTCCTTCTTGAGTGGTATGAGGGCTGCGTGGTCCCATGGTGTTTATACTTGCGTACTATTGTTTGTACAGATGAACGTGGTACCTTTAGGCATTTTGAAATTTTTCCCAAGGATGAACCAGACTTGTGGAGTTCTACAATTTTTTTTCTGAGGTCTTGGCTGATTTCTTTTGATTTTCCCTTGATGTCAAGCAACGAGGCACTGAGTTTGAAGGTAGGCCTTGAAATACATCCACAGGTACACCTCCAATTGACTCAAATGATGTCAATTAGCCTATCAGAAGCTTCTAAAGCCAAGACATCATTTTCTGGAATTTTCCAAGCTGTTTAAAGGCACAGTCAGCATAGTGTATGTAAACTTCTGACCCACTGGAATTGTGATACAGTGAATTTTGAAACAAGTGAAATAATCTGTCTGTAAACAATTGTTGGAAGAATTGCTTTCGTCATGCACAAAGTAGATGTCCTAACCGACTTGTCAAAACTATAGTTTGTTAACAAGAAATTTGTGGAGTGGTTGAAAAACAAGTTTTAATGACTCCAACCTAAGTGCATGTAAACTTCCGACTTCAACTGTATGTAATGTATTGTCATAGATTTACATTTTAACTGGGAAATGTGCAAATAAAGTAGATTTAGTTCTTAAATTGAATTGTATGTTCACTCAACTTGAGAATGTATGTTGGTTCAGCTATATGCCCAAATGTTTAGAAAACTCACAATCCTATTGCAGCTGGTTGCCTTACAATTGTATGTTGAATCAACATTTATTTTATACAGTGTAGGAATCGAGTGCTGATTAAAGTTTATTGCCCACTGAGTACTCTGAGCAGCACAGAGGTTGTTGGTAAAATAAAGTATAATTTTATATAATATCACAACAATCTCTTTTGACAAGGTCTCCATGAGGTTTGTGGGGTGCCCGAGGACCCTGTGTATCCCCACTGTGCTGAGAAAGTTGAGGTGAGTCCCATCACAATTAGTTGACAGTTAATCTGGTAAATGCTAAATCTGTTTTTGTTGTTGGGCTCATGAAGTCAACATTTCTCCTGTCACTGTTGTCCCAAACCTATTTTTCTGTCTCTTTCTTTTCGAACACAAATACTTTGGCGTTACATTCCCAGTTCCTGCAAGCCCGTTGGGACTCAGACCCCTGCTATGCTTTCTACGGTGTGGATGGTACCACCTGCTCCATCCTGACCTACCTGAGTGAGAGAGAAGACTTCTGTCCCCTCCAACCTGGAAGAAACCATTCAGCACCACCATGGCACCAGCAACCACGCACCCACAAAGAGAAGGTAGCTATAGAACAGGTTGAATGTCACTTGGCATAGGTATTATGAATATCAAAATCTGTCATGGAAAAACAATGTTTATGGACTTCACTGAACATATGCTGACGGTTTTAGTAGCCTTTTGTCGAGACATGAAATTATCTTTTATTATTTTTTTATTTAACCTTTTATTTAAGCACAGAGTCATGCTGAGACCACTGTCTCTTTCGCAGATGAGCACTGCATTTATTTATTTTACCTTTATTTAACTAGGCAAGTCAGTTAAGAACAAATTCTTATTTACAATGACGGCCTACCAAAAAGCAAAAGGCCTCCTGCGGGGACGGGGGCTGGGATAAAAAAAAATTATAATAGAAAATAAAATAAAAATATAGAACAAAACACACATCACGACAAAAGAGACAACACTACATAAAGAGAGACCTAAGACAATGACATAGCAAGGCAGCAACACATGACAACACAGCATGGTAGCAACACAACATGACAACATCATGGTAGCAACACAACATGGCAGCAGCACAACATGATACAGTAGCAGCACAAAACATGGTACAAACATTATTGGGCACAGACAACAGCACAAAGAGCAAGAAGGTAGAAACAACAATACATCACGCAAAGCAGCCACAACTGTCAGTAAGAGTGTCCATGATTGAGTCTTTGAATGAAGAGATTGAGATAAAACTGTCCAGTTTGAGTGTTTGTTGCAGCTTGAACACATCAATAAACAACAATGACACTATATATACAGTTGAAGTCGGAAGTTTACATACAGTTAGGTTGGAGTCATTAAAACTAGTTTTTCAACCACTCCACAAATGTTAACAAACTATAGTTTTGGCAAGTCGGTTAGGACATCTACTTTGTGCATGACACAATAAATTTTTCCAACAATTGTTTACAGACAGATTATTTCACTTATAATTCACTGTATCACAATTCCAGTGGGTCAGAAGTTTACATTCACTATGTTGACTGTGCCTTTAAACAGCTTGGAAAATTCCAGAAAATGATGTCATGGCTTTAGAAGTTTCTGATAGGCTAGTTGACATAATTTGTGTCAATTGGAGGTGTACCTGTGGATGTATTTCAAGGCTTACCTTCAAACTCAGTGCCTCTTTGCTTGACATCATGGGAAAATCAAAAGAAATCATCCAAGACCTCAGAAAAATTATTGTAGACCTCCACAAGTCTGGTTCATCCTTGGGAGCAATTTCCAAACTGAAGGTACCACGTTCATTTGTACAAACAATAGTACGCAAGTATAAACACCATGGGACCACGCAGCCCTCATACTGCTCAAGAAGGAGACGCGTTCTATCTCCTAGAGATGAACGTACTATGGTGCGAAAAGTGCAAATCAATCCCAGATCACCATCCCAACCGTGAACCCCGGGGTGGCAGCATGATGTTGTTGGGGTGCTTTGCTGCAGGAGGGTCTGGTGCACTTCACAAAATAGATAGCATCATGAGGTAGGAAATTTATGTGGATATATTGAAGCAACATCTCAAGACATCAGTCAGGAAGTTAAAGCTTGGTCTCAAATGTGTCTTCCAAATGGACAATGACCCCAAGCATACTTCCAAAGTTGTGGCAAAATGGCTTAAGGACAACAAAGTCAAGGTATTGGAGTGGCCATCACAAAGCCCTGACCCCAATCCCATAGAAAATTTGTGGGCAGAACTGAAAAAGCGTGTGCGACCAAGGAGGCCTACAAACCTGACTTAGTTACACCAGCTCTGTCAGGAGGAGTGGGCCAAAATTCACCCAACTTATTGTGGGAAGCTTGTGGAAGGCTACCCGAAACCTTTGACCCAAGTTAAAGGTTTTAAAGGCAAACGTTAAAGGCAATGCTAAGTTAAATGCAATGCAATGTTAAAGGCAAAGGTTAAACGTTAAAGGCAATGCTACCAAATACTAATTGAGTGTATGTAAACTTCTGACCCACTGGGAATGTGATTAAAGAAATAAAAGCTGAAATAAATCATTCTCTCTACTATTATTCTGAAATGTCACATTGTTAAAATAAAGTGGTGATCTTAACTGACCTAAGACAGGACATTTTTACTAGGATTAAATGTCAGGAATTGTGAAAAACTGAGTTGAAATGTATTTGGCTAAGGTGTATGTAAACCTCGACTTCAACTGTATCTATATACACATCAATTACACAATACATGAAAAGCAAACCCAAAACACGATAGCAAAACACAATAATATAAAACACCACGTTATTCAGTAAAAAGGCCCTTTTAACATTCGCCTGAATTGCCCTAGAGCCGGGATGGGCAACTGGCGACCCCCGCTTTGTAGGCCCATGGACCAACAAAATGACAAATTAAAAACTCACTGTTGAGAGTTAGAATAATAGAACACACAAGGATGTGAGTACGCAGACTTACGAGCCACTGCGGCCCCTCATGTTGAGTTCAGTTTTTTGGGGGGGCCCCCACCCCCATCAAAGTTGCCCATCCCTGCCCTAGAGGCAGCAACTTTAAGGAATTTTGGAGATCATTCCACATGAGGCAGTAAAAATCTAAAAGCAGATTTACCTAACTCAGTGGACATTGAAGGGATCTCCATTAAGTACCAATTTCAGTTCAACACAGGCTTTCTGTAGTGCAATAAAGGCAAATTGAAGCTCTGTAATTAAGCTCTGACAATAATTATGTCGGTTGCACAGGTCACCACCTTTGTAAAGGGGGAGTAAATGGGCCGCCTTCCGGACCCTGGGGATGGTACCAGAAATAATTGTAAGGTTAAGAATGTGTGTTTAAGGTTCTGCAATCAGAGGTGCAGAAAGCTGCAGCAAGAAAGGATCAAGCAAATCAGCCCCAGTGTTTTTTACATCAATATTGTTCAAGGCATCTGGCACATTACAAGTAGAAAGTTGTTGGAATGAAAACAAAGATTGACCAGCAGTTGACGGGACTTCCATCGAGCCAACTAGAGGCTGGGAGAAGGGCAGGCAGTCGACTGTCTGACCAGGGTCAATTAAACCACAATTTCTTGCAAATAAAAAGCCTGCCGAGATGATAAAATGTTGATTTGAAAGCACTATTTATCTCATTTTTCTTAGGTAGGGAAGTGCATTAACTGTTTTTCAAAATTTCGACAGATCACCAGAAGCTTTCTTGATTGAGGAAGTGTATCTATTTCTCAATTGCCTAAAAAGCTGCCAATCAGCTACGGAGTCAGCATTTCTTGATTTGTCAGCATAACTAGATCTGAAAGTTCTATAGAGAACCAAGAATTTGTTATATTTCTTACTTTAAGGCGTTTACAGGGACTGTTTTTCTGCCCGAGAGATAAAAATTGATGAGAACAATTCTAGAGCTAATTCAGGGTCAGGCATGCAGCTAATAGAGGAGAATTCAGAGAAACACATATCATAAAGAAAAGCTTGTGGGGAAATGTTTTACAAATCTACAGTGACTCCTGTACTCCCTGTTCACCCATGACTGCGTGGCCATGCACGCCTCCAACTCAATCATCAAGTTTGCAGACGACACTACAGTGGTAGGCTTGATTACCAACAACGACGAGATGGCCTACAGGGAGGAGGTGAGGGCCCTCGGAGTGTGGTGTCAGGAAAATAGTCGCTAGAGCGTGATGGGACAAGAACATCCCTGCCGGCCAAACCCTCCCCTAACCCGGACGACACTGGGCCAATTGTGTGTCCCGCCTCATGGGTCTCCCGGTCGCGTCCAGCTGTGACCGAGCCTGGACTCGATCCAGGATCTCTAGTGGCACAGCTAGCACTGCGATGCAGTGCCTTGGACCACTACCCCACTCGGGAGGCCCAGGCGTCCTTTCTAACTCAGTCGCCGGCGAGGAAGGAAACTGCTGAGGATTTCAGCTTGAGGCCAATGTTGAATTTAAAACAGTTAGTGTTTAATGGCTGTGACAGGAGAAAACTGAGGATGGATCAACATCATTGTAGTTACTCCACAATACTAACCTAATTGACAGAGTGAAAAGAGGAAAGACTGTACAGAATAATAATATTCAAAACATGAATCCTGTTTGCAACAATGTACAATAAATGTGGCAAAGCAAATCACTTTTTGTCCTGAATACAAAGTTGTATTATCACGACTCAGGATATGACCCAGCTGCAGACACAGGAGGCGGATAGTACAGTTCTCAGATATTTTATTATAAATACTGGGCAGGCAAAGGGCAGGTAGAGGACAGGCTGATGTTCGTGATCAGGTCAGAGTCAGGCAGGTACAGGACGGCAAGCAGGCTCGGGGTTAGGGCAGGCAGAATGGTCACAACCGGGAAAAACTAGGAAACAGAACCTGGAAACAGGAGACAAAGGGCTGTGAGATATAGGTTTAATCCTAGACACATGAAAAGTGGGATGTATACAGAGGGTACAGGGCAACAGTAGACGAACCGCAGAGGGGCTAAGAATCAAGGAGATGGGGAAAGGGCCGATAAAACGGGGGGACAGTTTGCGGGACTCTACCCAGAGGGGCAGATCCCGAGTGGACAGCCATACCCTCTGCCCGAGACTTATAACGGGGAGCCGGGGTCCGGTGGTGGTCCGCCGGTCGTCGATACCTGGAGGTGGTCTTGAGAAGAGCCGACCAGGCTCTCTTCCAGGTACGGTGACAGTGGCGGACGAACATCTGGGCCGAGGGTATGCTGACCTCTTGCTTCGGGAAGAGCGGGGGCTGATATCCCAGGGAGCACTCAAAACGTGAGAGACCAGAGGCTGAACAAGGGAGGATGTTGCAGGCGTACTCTACCCACACGAGCTGCTGGCTACAGGTGGTGGGATTGGCGGAGACAGGCAGCAAAGAGTCTGATTGGCTCGCTCTGACTGGCTGTTAGACTAGGGGTGGAACCCGGAGGACAGGCTGGCCGATAACCCAATGAGTGTGCCGAACCACAAAGCACGCCGAACCCCAGAACTGGGACGAGAACTGAGGACCCCGGTCGGAGACCATGTCCACCGGAAGTCCATGGATCCGGAAGACGTGCTGCACCATGAGCTGGGCCATCTCCTTGGCTGAGGGTAGCTTGGGGAGAGGAATAAAATGGGCGGCTTTGGAAAACCGCTCCACCACGGTAAGGATAACTGTGTTGCCATCAGACGGGGGGAGACCAGTGACAAAGTCCAGGGATATATGTGACCAGGGACGGTGAGGGATGGGAAGTGGTTGAAGGAGGCCAGCCGGAGCTTGCCAAGGAGTATTCTTATTCTGGGCACACACGGTGCAGGCGGCGATGAACGCGGAGACGTCAGGAACCAAGGTGGACCACCAAACACTTTGTCGTACAAGGCCAGGGTCCGACGGGAGCCAGGATGGCAGGCCAGTCGAGAGGAATGAGCCCATTCCAGAACCGAGGAACGGGCAGAGTCCGGGACAAACATCCGGTTAGCCGGGCCCCCTGCGCCCCACAGACCCAGTTCTCTATGCCCCAGATGAGGGCAGCTGCGAGACAAGAGGTAGGTAGGAGATGGTGAAGTTGAGTTGGGTGAACAGCAGGGCCTATCGAGCTTGCCTGGAGTTCAGGAGCTTGGCGGTGCGGAGATATTCCAGGTTCTTGTGATCTGTCCATACTATGAATGGGTATTCCGCCGGGTGCTGTAACCCCATTCGTAGTGCCCGCTAGCCATGTTAAAGGCAGTCTTCCACTCATCCCCTTCCCGTATCCGTACCAGATGGCAGGCGTTCTGGAGGTCCAACTTGGAGAAGATGGCAGACCCCTGGAGAGGCTCGAAAGCCGAGGCGAGGAGTGGAAGCGGGTAACGTTTTTTAACCGTGATGTCATTCAGGCCCCGGTAGTCGATACACAGACGCAGGGAGTCCTCAATATACGTCTCCATCGCCTTGGTCTCCGGCCCTGACAGGGAATAAAGCCGCCGCCGAGGTGGTGTAGTGCCCGGGAGAAGGTCGATGACGCAGTCATAGGGCCGATGTGGAGGAAGCGAGGTGGCATGGGCCTTGCTGAAAACCTCCCGGAGGTCCTGGTACTCCGCGGGAACGGCGGAGAGGTCCGGGGCTTTTCCCAAGCCCGCAGGAAGACATCTCGGGGCAGGAATTGAAAAGGAAAAACGAGGAAACAGAACTTGAAAAACAGAAAGACTGGAAAGCACGCTGGTAAGACCTGACAAGACTAGATGAACTGGCAGCAGACAAACCGAGAACACAGGTATAAATACACAGGGGATAATGGGGCAGATGGGCGACACCTGGAGGGGGGTGGAGACAAGCACAAAGACCGGTGAAACAGATCAGGGTGTGACATTTATGTTTGTGGCAAATCCAATACAACCTATTACAACCTGCATCATGTTATGGGTATGCTTGTAATCATTAAGGACTGGGGAGTTTTTCAGGATAAAAAAGAAATGGAATGGAGCTAAGCACAGGCATAATCCTAGAGGAATACCTGGTTCAGTCTGCTTTCCACCAGATACTGGGAGATGAATTCACCTTTCAGCTTCTTGCTTACCAAGAAGACAGTGAATGTTCCTGAATGGCCGAGATACAGATTTGACTTAAATCTGCTTGAAAATCTATGGCGAGACCTGAAAATGGTTGTCTAGCAATGATCAACAACCAATGTGTGAGGGCTTGAAGAAGGGGGTAAATGCCATCAACAGATACATGTGTATTTTGGCTTATGGACAAATCAATAACCAAAAGCACATTTTTGGGGGGGTGATATTTAGAGAACATGATGCCACGAGTTGATTTCACATACAGTGAGGGAAAAAAGTATTTGATCCCCTGCTGATTTTGTACGTTTGCCCACTGACAAAGAAATGATCAGTCTAAAATAGGTTTATTTGAACAGTGAGAGACAGAATAACAACAAAAAAATCCAGAAAAACGCATGTGAAAAATGTTATAAATTGATAAGCATTTTAATGAGGGAAATAAGTATTTGACGCCCTCTCAATCAGAAAGATTTCTGGCTCCCAGGTGTCTTTTATACAGGTAACGAGCTGAGATTAGGAGCACACTCTTAAAGGGAGTGCTCCTAATCTCAGTTTGTTACCTGTATAAAAAACATCTGTCCACAGAAGCAATCAATCAATCAGATTCCAAACTCTCCACCATGGCCAAGACCAAAGAGCTCTCCAAGGATGTCAGGGACAAGATTGTAGACCTACACAAGGCTGGAATGGGCTACAAGACCATCGCCAAGCAGCTTGGTGAGAAGGTGACAACAGTTGGTGCGATTATTCGCAAATGGAAGAAACACAAAAGAACTGT
>QNTS01001170.1:4721-50214 GCA_003317085.1 Hucho hucho
TATCCCAGACCTTAACCCTTACCATAACCATTCAGAATGAGTGACTAAACTTAATGTTGATCCCTATCCCAGACCTTAACCCTTACCATAACCATTCAGAATGAGTGACTAAACTTAATGTTTATCCCTATCCCAGACCTTAACCCTTACCATAACCATTCAGAATGAGTGACTAAACTTAATGTTTATCCCTATCCCAGACCTTAACCCTTACCATAACCATTCAGAATGAGTGACTAAACTTAATGTTTATCCCTATCCCAGACCTTAACCCTTACCATAACCATTCAGAATGAGTGACTAAACTTAATGTTTATCCCTATCCCAAACCTTAACCCTTACCTTAACCTTTCAGAATGAGTGACTAAACTTAATGTTTATCCCTATCCCAAACCTTAACCCTTACCTTAACCATTCAGAATGAGTGACTAAACTTAATGTTTATCCCTATCCCAGACCTTAACCCTTACCATAACCATTCAGAATGAGTGACTAAACTTAATGTTTATCCCTATCCCAAACCTTAACTCTTACCATAACCTTTCAGAATGAGTGACTAAACTTAATGTTTATCCCTATCCCAAACCTTAACCCTTACCTTAACCATTCAGAATGAGTGACTAAACTTAATGTTTATCCCTATCCCAAACCTTAACCCTTACCTTAACCATTCAGAATGAGTGACTAAACTTAATGTTTATCCCTATCCCAAACCTTAACCCTTACCATAACCATTCAGAATGAGTGACTAAACTTAATGTTTATCCCTATCCCAGACCTTAACCCTTACCTTAACCTTTCAGAATGAGTGACTAAACTTAATGTTTATCCCTATCCCAAACCTTAACTCTTACCTTAACCATTCAGAATGAGTGACTAAACTTCATATTTAACCCTAACCCTATCCCAGACCTTAACCCTTACCATAACCATTCAGAATAAGTGACTAAACTTAACCATTAAGTTCAAAATTTGAAACAATACAGAGTGGCAGGAGCTACAAAAACCCTTGAAATTTGACATTTGGAGCAACTTCAAAATTTGATTAATGGAGAAGGTGGACAAACATCTAATTCTGCAGTGAGCCTGTGAGAGCTTGTTGAGGTCAGAGGTCAGACTGTAGAGTGGAAAAGGATGGAGAGGGGCTGTTAAAGGGACTACGTCCGCCACCTGCCTACACACACGCACGCGCACACACACAGTTGGGCTGATTGTTGCCAGACCTTATTTAAACACTTCCCCAGTGCCCTGTTACCCTCCCCACTAAACCATTACAGAGACAGGGTAACCATGAGGGCTTGTTCCAATTCTTTACAGTTAAAGGATGTTCTGAAATTAAACTTTGACAAATGAGTTTTTCAGTTCAAGGCAATGTATAACGTAAATACTTAACAAAAAGTAATTTAATTGAGCCTTTACAGGGGACCCAGCTGGCATACTTGGACCACTACAGGTCTTACTTAAACAGTATTCATCAGACATCCACAGCATGTAAGCCACGTCTCAGCACACACAGGCTAGAGAGAAGAGGAGGACTTCTTTCACATAGATCTCTGTACAAAGCTGAGGTCATTCCAATACTGTTTCTATCTTTTATCTTACAGACATTACTGGTGCTCCCCAACAAGCTATTTTGCCATTTGTCAGTTTAGGAGCAATAGCAAAGAGGTACAGAAACGTGCAAAATGAAGAAAGCACCATACCATTTTCACAATGATAAGCTAGCTAGTATCTTGTTTAAGAATCAAGCCCAGTATGTTTGCCTCCGTGATTTGCATGAGAAGTTCCAGCAGGTTTGTAAGCTGCTCGATGAAAATGTTAAATATGTGAGCAAGCCCTGAACAAGAAAATCATCTTAGAGAAAATAAAGTCCTTCTGCTTGGCTTCTCCTTTACTCCATACGATTTACAGAGATAACACAGCCATGGACCCTGCTCAATAACAACACACTCATGCGCACACACACACGTGTGCCACACACACACACGCACGTATGCACCAAGCACACACACACAGCAGACTGTAGAGGGAGAGCGACAGGAAATAAATCTTTCTCCTGAATTATTTTATGGGAAGAGAGTCTGTCAAGTAAAAAATTACTCCTTTCCTAATGTTATGTGTAAAAGAAAGGGAACTTTTCTGCAGAATTCATTCTCTTAATGAGCAATTAAATAGAACACACCATAGGGTCCTATTCAATCATTATGCTATAAATGTCACTATAATTCACTATACATTTCTATACATTATAGGATCTCTATGTCATTACTTGTCATGAATTCACTGCTTTGTTAATGTAGTACATAACCAGAGAGGAATGTGTCTCCTGATTTCTTTATCAATATGAATGATCATAAATCAATCGATCAAATCATATTTGAGCAGCGTTTTTTTTCAAATTGACATGGCACAGAAGGTTAAAGAAAACCCTGGGACCTAATCCATCCCCAAAGCAAATGTAGGGCGACATTGGAAAAGAGAAAAGACAACTTTGAAGAAAGGAAGAAGAACCTTTCATTTGGACCAGAAGATATTGCTAGGCCATATCGCAGCACAATCTCATGATAAGACCCATGTTACCAGACTACAACAGAGAGAGTACAGGGTGATAACAAGCACAGACTCACAGACTCACATACAGTTCACACCACACACACACAAACACACACAGACTCAGAGACATACATACAGTTCACACCACACACACACAAACACACACAGACTCACAGACTCACATGAAGTTCACACTTACACACACACACTCACACAAACACACACACATATAGTCCACACAGACTCTTTCTCTCTCTCACACACACACACACACACACACACACACACACACACACACACACACACACACACACACACACACACACACACACACACACACACACACACACACACACACACACACACACACACACACACACACACGGGATAATATAAAGACGTATGAAACATGAATATGTATTAATGCGCACATTAGTGGTGGAATTATCTGTCATGGCATCAGTTCTCTAAGGGTAAATATGTCTGAATAATCACTCAATATTCCTGATATTTCATCATATGAATATCTCCTTAGTTGCAGTGTGTTTCTCAAGATAGATCTAGGGCAGGCATTTGTAGCTTGGGGGGGATTGACACACACGCAGTGATTTATATTCTAATAAATCACAAACAGCTGTAGTTTCCTCATCTCTCCTCTCTTTAATATTCTACATTACAGTTGATCTGTTAGAAATGCAGACTGCATCTGGGGTTACGTTTTGTTTTGCTAGACTGCCGTTTACTTACTATTTTACTGGTCCTTCTAGCAGTAAAATGGTAGTTCCATAACAATTGCCAAACTATAACTGCAGTATATGGTTTGTTTTGAAATAACCATCAATACATATGGAACCACAACTGATATTGTAAGTACCACAAAGCATTGCAACACACAATTTCTAATGAACACCAACGGAACTGTAACACACACACATGTACACACACGCACACATGCAAGCATGCATAAACACACACACACACACACACACACACTGGAATAAAATGACGCAATTAAACTTAAAATGTATCTGTATCAATTTCATTTATAATTTGCAGTGTTTACAAAATACCCAGCCTACTGCCAGCAAGCCCCTAACTGTTCTCAGTTAGCACCCTGGGAAGCCAAGGAAACTGGTACTCGGCAACAGTCTGACACACACGTTAGACCTTCCATTCAGAAATGGCAGTAGTCGCCGCCTCCCCGCTTCCTCTCTATCCCTTCATTAGTCATTCTGAGGGGTGATGGTTTACATCGCTTTGCTCTGGCAAGATTGACTAACTAAACACTGTGAGAGAGAGAGAGAGAGAGAGAGAGAGAGAGAGAGAGAGAGAGAGAGAGAGAGAGAGAGAGAGAGGTGTGTGTGTGTGTGTGTGTGTGTGTGTGTGTGTGTGTGTGTGTGTGTGTGTGTGTGTGTGTGTGTGTGTGTGATCTCCTACCTGTTATTGTGATGTTACTGTAGATGTTGGAGACCTGTTCCTTGAGGAGGACGAGCTGCATCTGAGCTGCCTTCTCTCTCTGCAGCTCCAGCATCATGTCAGGGTGGTTGGCCAGCTTACAGCCCCTCTGTTTGTCCAGGGCGATGTCACTACGCACTATGTCTGAGGGTGGACACAGAGACCAGGAATGGGTCATTCTAGTTGGAATGTGTTTATCATGCTAATAAAGCTTGTTTGATGTTAAATTGCTACAGAACAAGTATAGGCCGATGGTTAAACATGGATATAGAAGATTTCAACTGTATCTAAAGTATATTTAAACATCTCAAAACACGTTATAATCAAATTGGGAAAACAAGACAAGAAATAAAGATTACAAATTAGTGTTTAACATTTTTGTAAATTAATAATCAAATCCATAATGCCTAACTCACCATCTTCGTAGTTCTTTAGGTAGTAATCTGGGCCGGGGCCTCTGAACTTGGCAAGGTTCTTCAGGTTGTGGAACTGGAGGAAGTCGGTTCTCTTTCCTCCGAACCTCAGATAGGCCGGGGACAGTCCTCGGGCTAGGGTTACTAAACGCTTGGAACTACACAGGGAGACAGAGGACTGATAAGAATGTTACACAAATACATCTGAAATGTTGTTGTTTAAACAATATTTTACAGTTTGTAAGGCTCTGTATAAAAAAGAATTGCATGAAAAACCCAACATGATTAAAATTTATTTAAGATTATGCATATACACAACTTATAAATACAACGCTGAGAAGAAATTACTTTTACTTTGGTGTTATTTTGAAATTAATTTCCGTAGTGGGTATATGATCGTTGCAATATCCAGCACTCGTGACATACCCAACACTGGACAAACAGCTCACGTAAGAAAACAATGACAGTTTTATTCACATGGTATCGCTTGCTAGGCCTGTACATTCAGATTCAGCAAAAGAAAGCTAGACATGCAGCCAATTTAATTTATCACGGGAGTACAGTTGGAGTGGTTTTTGATGTCACAGGACAACATGTTATGATGGTGCGACTGTTGCCCAAAAGGACACAATTATCTCCCACACTATCTGGAAAGTCCCTACCTTTTACTATTCTTCTCACTACTTATAGGTTTCTCTGAGAGTCAAGCTAGTGAACCCTACTCGTATTTACATAATGGTCTTATAAGTAGGACATGAAAGCTTTTTCCATTATAACAGGACTTTTATGACCCTCTCACGGTGCTGCTGTTAACCAACTATCAATAATATATCTCTCAGCTCTAGGATAGAAAATGTGTTAAGGATTACGTTCCATTCTACTGTTTTGTTACCAAACTGGACACGGAATGAAAAACAGAAACATTCTACTATTCGACCATAGCCACACTGTAATTTGTGCATATCATTAAAAGTGGACCACCATCAAGACTGTGGCGCAAATAAATCCCATGCAAGACATTTTCACATGCAAATTGCACTTGTTTTCTGTATTATTCAAGCAATGGCATTCCATTGTCCTACTTTTTAAATAACATTTGAAACTGGTTATTATTTGTTTACAAAGTCTAATTTGACCAAAAACATGGAGAAAAGGAAAGTTTTGTAGTAGGCCTATATTTGTTATTTCTGTCACATTCTTCTAAATTAAGGGAATATTTCCCATTAATTTAAATCACTGGAAATAGTACTGTAGCTTTAATGCAGTGTTCAATAATATTGTATGGAATTAGCATTTAGGCCTACCTTATTGTGTTGTTTTTGTAAGCAGAATATAGGCCGACACATTCCATTCTGTGATTTTAACCGAATTCATGCAGACTTGATAGTGCAATTTTGATGACAATTGTAGACTATTGTAGTAGTTAAATCACCTAGCTTTGTATTCTAATAATTGCCTTTTTGTGTCTCTAAAATCCACCGACCGACCAAAAAAAAAAAGAATTTAGGCTAGGGATTCAGGGTGCTTGAGCGGTAAGTTATCAGACATGACGATCACAAAAGTTTTCTCTAGGCCAGTTAATTCAAATATCGGTTTATATATAACCGTCAACACTACATTTTAAGAAAGAAATATGCGAGAAATGTTTTAGAAAAATGTGTATTGAAATTGTCAGTGAATACAGACAGATAGAAAGATAGTGAAAAGTATGAACAAAAGTAAAGCAAAAACTTGCTGGAAGGCTATAATTGTTTAATCACATGAGGGTGTTATTGATATTATGATTAGTATGATTGTTATGAATATTATGATTATGTTTAATATGATGATCATTATCATTATTATTATTAAATTGATGCAGACAACATTTACTTGCTGAAGGTTGATATCATACAAATTCAAACAGGCAATACACGAACATTGAATAGACAGCATCGACTGAAGTTATAGCTCCATATGATTGAAAGCCTTCTTCTAGGAATAACAATTTTCATCTAGTTAACCCAGAATTCAATTTTTGCTAAAATCCTGACCCTAAAGTTTCCCACTGACTGGTAAAAGTTAAATCTGGGAACTTTGCGCAATAGCCAAAGCTGATTGGAAGCTGAAATAGTTTACTTCCAGGGCACCACATTCTGTGGCTCCATTAATATCTGAGTAGCCAATTCCAACTGTTTTTCAAGATCACAAACATGTCGATATAGAGTAATACAAACTGATACTCAATTTCATATCTAATGAATCATACTTAAATCATATAGGTATGCTAAAATGCCATGACCTTGTTCTCTCCTCCCAGACAATAACAGTGGACCTTTCTTTGGAAATAAGAAACCTCTGTTTACGGAAGGTCTTCGGGGAGCCTCACATGCACCATGTAGGCCTACTACTGGCAGTATAAACTATTCCCCTCCATACCCAACCTTTTGCGTTGCAGCCGTGAACTATATATATATATATATATATATATATATATATATATATATAATGATCTCACATCACCTCAATCCTTCTCTTTCCGCATAAACATTGTGTAGAACACATAAACATTGATACGAGTGAGAAAGTGGTATTATTCCACTAGGTATATTATTAACACCACCAGGTTAAAGAGATGTTTATAACTTATATACTGTGTACCCACTGGGCACAGACGTGAATTCAACGTCTCTTCCACGTTTGTTCAACGTAATTTAATTTCAATGACGTGGAAACGTTTATTTGACCAGTGTGTGCCCAGTGGGTAGGCTGATGCACGCAGGCCACAGGAGAATGACGTCAAAAGGTGTCTAAACTGAAATTAGAAAATAGGCGACTATACCATACAAACAAACTGGTAACCCCTCGATAACACCGACTGTGTCCTTGTGCAAAATGGTACGCAGCTTCTTCTGGATATGTGTGCAACAACAGTTCAACATTCACCTTCTGCTACCATTTCTGTCAAGCCGTCTTCGCAAACAGTTTGATACATACGTTCGATAAAGCCAACATATGCACCACACAGAACGCACTGAAACTGCCTCTGCAGCGTAATGCTGCAGTTCAAACGCAGCGTTCCATTGGAAATGAATGTACTTCTGATGTACCAAAATTCAAAACACTGTCGGTGTGATCGAGACATAAAGCTCGACGACGATATTATGAAGTTTGGCCTGCTACAATCTCTAGCCACTCCATATTTCCACATACCCCATATCAAATGTCACCTAAACAAAGGCCCGATGCACAAATCGACATCAACCAACTATCTGAAATGGTTTAACGATTCCCTAATATCATAATATAGTCATACAAATGAATCCGATCATGCTCAACCGAGACATCTAAACCAAAAACAATGCATTTGATCCAAACATAAGACGAGAATAAGACGGCCAAGCCGATGCAGCAGACAGAGTGAGAAGGAAATCTACCTCAGGAAGTCCAGCCACCCGTCCTTCATAATGGACGGATCCAACTGTAAAGATAGGAAGTTGTCGTTTACAACTTGTACTGGACTGCGGGTGTTGACATCCAGCAGAATCAGCGTCCTCTCCATGAACTCTGTTCTCTTCCCTCCGCCGCCCAGTGCAGGTCTCCGGTAGGTCGAAGAAATGGAGATCACCGACTGCACCATCAGAGCAACGGATGCCAGCCACAGAGGGGAGCCTGGGAAGGGACATGTCGTCGGTTTGGGCATCTTCCTGGCTTGGTACCACGGATGGAACACTGTTCTTAAAACGAAGGCCGTGCTCTGCGGTATGAGGGAAAGTGAGAGGAGCTATAGGTATACCTTATAGTCCGAATGCACTCTCATTTTCCTTTGAGTGAAGAGATCTATTCCTTTCTTTCTGTCCGTCTCCCCCTGCGCCCCCCGCCCCTCCGTGTTTTTGGGAGCTGGAAAGGGGAGCGCACGCCCTGGGCCAGCCTTCCCGCTAGAGAGGGCCATGAGCCGGGGGAGGAGAGGTGGTAGCAGTATGAAGGCTCATACTAACCCTGAGGTGTAAGGGGGGAAACAGTGATCAGGGGAGATATTTATCAATATTCTAAGTGCGCATCGCAGAGCTCAACAACTCAGAATATTTCTTGTTTTTATGACTTGTGAACTTGATGTGCCTGCCACAAAACATAAATTTTCATGTAAATCTGAATTGCAATTTGTCTGATGCAATGATTGAATTGTGTATAAAACAAATGTATAATTAAATCATAACATTCATATGAAAGTAGGCCTATTTTAGATTTCAAAGTTATTTGTATGGTTTCCCCATGAGGGACTTGGGTTATACGCAGAACGTCAACAGAGGAAGAAACTAAATGGAACGACGTCAAATAACGGTGCTTTTCAAAACAAACTGGGAGAGGGACGCCTTATTTAGCCAACCGTGCAGGCCAAATGTAAATTTTCTCGTTTTGCCAGTAAAATGTAGGCGTAATTCCTACTTGTAAATGGAAACAATGTATTTTAATGTTTTGTCACTCTCGGACAAAACAATACCAACACATCCTTATAACCAATGAAATTATTAAAAACAAGCGTTGTGAAAATCGTGTATTCAAAAGTATTCTCTAGAAAAACTAGTGGACCATGGATCTCGGAAATAAGTGAGGATTTGTGTAAAATATATATATATATTTATTCACGGAAATTACAACTGCAGGGCCACGTAGGAGTCTGAGCATTTATATTTTCCAATTATCTGTGAATCACAAATCTATTATAAAAGAAAGCTGGATGCCTAGGCCTAGTAAAACAAATACACGTCAAAGTAAATACATTAAATATAGACCTATTGATGTTCTTAAACTTTTGAACTGAACGGTTTTTATACACTGTGATTGAAAAGTTCATTCCTTGGTGTACGGTCCTAAATCAGTAAGACAAGGCAAGTGACTAGTTGGCTATGCGATAAAATTTGTTGTTGTGTTGGTTCTACGCACAAGTAGGCTGTGTAATGGCCAAATCTGTATTCAGTTGTGTTTTATTAAATAGAGCAGCTGCGATCACCAGGCTAATGTTTTCTCATAGTTTGATCTGTGCTAATATGTTTACAGTCTAACCCGTGACTTCATCGCGCTTTACAGGCTTAACAATGATCAACCCTGAGCTTTGGAGAACACAACCAAACTCAGCCGTACTTGGTGCGCTTCCAAAAACATATTAAAAACGAATTTAGAACTCTACAGCCTACAGATTTAACATACCTATAAAACTTTATATAAAGTCTCTCTCCAGATGTTCTTTGATCAGAGGGCCTACACACAGCTTGGTCACTGGTGACAAGCCCAACAACTGGGGCGGCAGGGTACCCTAGTGGTTAGAGCGTTGGACTAGTAAACGAAAGGTTGGAAGTTCAATTCCCCGAGCTGACAATGTACAAATCTATCGTCCCTGAACAGGCAGTTAACCCACTGTTCCTAGGCCGTCATTGAAAATAATAATTTGTTGCCTACTAAAATTAAAAAAACTCACCTCGGCCTGGCTCGTCTCAGCCTAATGACTCTGGTCGCCTGAGGTCACTGATGTAGTGTTAAAGTCAACAGGTTCTATTGTCTACTTGATATTCAAACAACGCTTACAAATCTCGATATGAATTATTGAAAGTTCGGCTCAACTGTACATGCTATTTAGCGGACGCTTTTGACCAAATAAAAGCACAGTCACGCGTGCATACATTTGATGTATCCGAAGCCCCGCTGAAAACGCCATGCTCTACAAACTGAGCTACAGAGAACCATAGAAAACAAAGGTAATGTGGAGACACAAGCATCGACAGGACATGTACGACAAAGCCTTTAGCTGCTAGGGCATTGGAAAGCAACAAGCCAGTTGCTGTTCATCGATCATGAGTCAGCTTTATCAACTGTTCATAGATATGTGGCTCAGGATCAGACACGCACCCCAAGGTCCTATAAGACAGAACAATCTCCATCTATTCCAAATATGCACCTCCAACAGCAGGGAGCAAACCTCTTCCTCCTTTTCAGCCTCTACAAACATCTCTACCTCTATATATCAAATCTTCATATCGCAGTGGGATCTTCGCTTGATCCATCACTTCACCAGGATAAGAGATGAGTCTTTGATATGTCCCGCCGCGGCTGTAGCGGTCCTATGGCAACGGACCAAAATCCCTCTTCAGGATACGGTCTTTTACTGCATGTCTATGGCAGATATACTGTAGGCGTCATTTGGAGTCTTTTGATGTGCGTTTTGAGATGTCGAAAACATATTGTGTAAAGTGTTTGGGATTGAGAGGTATACACAGCATGTGATTTTCATAAAGGGTAGATTTTTTTCTCTCCCTATTAGTTGTTATTAAAATGTTAAATAGAACACAAAGAGAATTATAAAAAGTATTTAGTGCCCCACTCCTTGAACAATATGGAGACGGATGCAATTAGTAAAATAAAACAACATTGTTCTTATACTCAAATAGATGGGATAAAGCAACAGTCTGTAAGATTTCACTTTACATGAAATAAGTGGCCTACTGCAAAACGTTAAGGACCAATAAGGCCCACTATAGGCCTAGCCTACTTCATTGTTTATTTTCTTGTCATATGAGACTTGAATAACATTATAGAAACAAGTTGTTGCCAATGTGAAAATATATTTTAACTACATCAAACAATTGGAGTTCAATTACGATAGCACATTATCAAAATTGAAGAACATTAAAGTTGTGATTGTGCAAAAACAAAATCCATCTGCGCTGGGTGTGCTAGTGAACGCGCTACCTTCAGACAGACGTGCATTTCTTTACTTTGTCGTGTTTCTCATCACTGCAAGGTTGCCAAGTGTCAAATTCGTTTCGACTTAGAAAAAACGTAGGCCAACCAACATTATTCTGCTGCTTTTAACACATGTAGAATGTTTTCTCATGTCACCTTTATTCCTACTAACTTAAACTATTTATACGCCATCAAAAGTGTGTGTAGCCTATCGTTGACTTGGAGTAATTACTTTCGGAAGGTTTTGACAAAATAATGACTAAATGTTAAATATTATGACTTTAGGAAAACTATAGCTTTTCGACTCCATTCATCAAATAACTTTTAAAAAGTCAGCCCTGGCCTTGTATCAAAGTTGAAAAAATCTATACAAACTGTAAATAACACCATCATAGTCCTATACCCTAATAATAACATACTAATAATTTTGACAATAATAATAACAACAACAACAGCCCTAATAGCCCAATAATATTATATTATAAACTTATAATAGTAATTTACATGGGGGAAAAGTGCAACAGACGGTAGAACAACGAACACATCCACACATGTAAAAGACATTTCGTCTGTGAAGCAATAATAGCCTATATGAAAACATATATTGTTGAAATGTAAGTAGCTTTAAGAATTGAACATAATTTAAGAGATCAATAAGCCCATATCATTTTTGTGGTTATATGGCTTATTATTTTCATTAAAATGATTCATATCTGACTTCGATTATGCTTCCAAATTAAAATATATTTTGGCAAATAAAAGTGATTTTGCAGCATGGTAGTAGAGAAGGAGCGGGGGCGAGGGAGTGAGGATAGGCTTTTTACAGACACACCATTTTAGGCAAACTGTCTCAAACAGGTGAGGAAAGAGTCACGGCTTAAAAGGCACTGTTGACGCTCGCTCTTACGAATATTGACGAAGTGTGAGGACCTGAAGAGGGGAAGTGTGGTTTTGTGTGAAATCTGCTGGTTTAGGAGGAGAATAGCAGAGGCAGAGAGGTTGGCCTAACACTGGACGAAAGAGCAGCCAAGAGCAGGCTCAGCAAGACAACGTTTTGGAACAAGGAATATTGTCGTCTCTATGGTCTCTATTCATGGCATTTTTTTTATCACTGTTTATCAAATGAACATGGCACAAGTCCCTGCGTGTTCTTATCTCTTTTTATATTAATCCGAGCATTAAACCAAATTAATGGCGTGCTTTGCTAAATCTGTCCACATTTCTCGTTGTATGGCTTAGAGTAGTTTAACATGTAGGCTATACTTACATCTGAAAACATATTTTAAATAGACTTTGGCACCAGGCGTACAATTAAGAAAATGTCGTTTGCATTTGTTCGTAGGCCTAAATCTGATTGGTTCCTGAAAAGTATAAATAATATAGAAATAATAATTGTGGTTATAAATAATTAGAAAATTATAAACAAGGCCCAACACATTGACCCATAACCTATTGTTGGCTTTAAAATGCAACTATGCTTTTATTGCTGTACTAATTAAATCATTTTAATGTCTATAACCTATCATGTGAAAGTAAATTACATTACTCACACCAGGAGGCTAAATGAACAACTTTACTTCAGTTGAAGAGCCCCTTAAGTGGATTTTGATTCCAGAGCTGGTGGGGAGTCTACACTGCCATCTCGTGGAATACTGTATAATAGTTTCTAGAAAAATCGACTGACCCAATGTGATAATGATGCTGATGATGATAATTATGATTAGGATGACAATTATTCTGGTAATTATGATGAGGATGATTGTGATGGTAATGATTCTGATGATGAGGAGGATTCTGCTTGTGAAAAAAAATATGAACAAACGCACACGTACACACTAGCCTGGCTGACGCACGACCCACGTGACTACAAAGCGTTAGCGAGACTACACATTCAGTGGTGGAAAAAGTACTCAATTGTCATACTTTAGTAAAAGTAAACATACATTAATAGAAAATTACTCAAGTAAAAGTAAAAATCACACAGTAAAATAATAATTGAGTAAAAGTCTAAAAGTATCTGGTTTTAAATATACTTCAGTAGAGTGGTGGAAAAAGTACTCAATTGTAATACTTGAGAAAAAGTAAAAAGCACAAGTAAATGCTATACATCAAATTCCTTATATTAAGCAAACTAGACAGCACCATTTACAGACAGACAGGGTCGAACTCCAACACTCAGACATCATTTACTAACACAGTATTCGTGTTAAGTGAGTCTGCCAGATCAGAGGCAGTAGGGATGACAAACCGTTATATTGACCATGTTGTTGTTCTACCTGAGCATTCCAAATGTAACAGTACTTTTGGGTTCAGGGGAAATGATTGGGAGTAAAAAGTACATCTATTTTTTAGGAATGTAGTGGAGTAAAAGTAGTCAAAAATATAAACAGTAAAGTAAAGTAGATACCCCCCAAAAAACGACGACAGCACAAAAAGCACAAAAAGTAACAAAACAAAATCCATAAAAGCAACTAAATGTTTCCACACCTCACAAGCGACAGCCAACAGATAACATGGAAAGCTGCGCACAAACACACACACACACACACACACACACACACACACACACACACACACACACACACACACACACACACACACACACACACACACACACACACACACACTGCAGAGAGAGCGTTAAGCCGCGATTAAGCCAGTGGTAATTATCTATGGGATAAGTTAATTACTTCTGATTAATTATGCTTTGATAAAAGAAGGATTTCCAGACTCATCACAAATTGATCCAACTATCCACAGCTCAGACATCTACATAATCACGGAAAGTAAATGCTGATTTCTATAACCTTCACTCCTCCTCCCCCCTCCTTCCCCGCTCCCTCCCTCCCCTCCCCCTCCTTATTTTTCTCCTCTTAATCTCTCTCCCAGGTAAATCACACCTGGCTATAGTCCACAGGGTGAACAGTGAGGGGGAGGGGGACCCCTTTTATGAGGTCCTGGGAATTGTTACTTTGGAGGACGTTATCGAAGAAATCATCAAGTCTGAGATTGTGGACGAGACAGACCTCTACAGTATGTATAACAACTCTCTTTCTCTCTTTATAAATAAACTACATGACCAAAAGTATGTGGACATTTGCTCGTCCAACATCTCATTCCAAAATCATGGGTGTTAATATGGAGTTGGTTCCCCCTTTGCTGCTATAACAGCCTCCACTGGGAAGGCTTTCCACTTTCCACTAGGCCTGGCTCGCAGTTGGCATTCCAATTCATTCCAAAGGTGTTCGATGGGGTTGAGGTCAGGGCTCTTGCAGGCCATTCAAGTTCTTCCACACCGATCTCGACAAACCACTTTTTATGGACCTCGATTTGTACACAGGGGCATTGTCATGCTGAAACAGGAAAGGGCCTTCCCCAAACTGTTCCCCAAACTGTTGCCACAACGTTAGACGCACAGAATCATCTAGAATGTCATTATATGCTGTAACGTTAAGATTTCCCTTCACTGGAACTAAAGGGCCTAGCCCAAACCATGAAAAACAGCCCTAGACCATTATTACTCCTCCACCAAACTTTACAGTTGGTACTATGCATTCGGGCAGATAGCGTTCTCCTGGCATCCGCCAAACCCAGATTCATCTGTCGGACTGCCAGATGGTAAAGCGTGATTCATCACTCCAGAGAACGCGTTTCCACTGCTCCACAAGCCTAAGATGGTGATCTTAGCCTTGTGTGCTGCTGCTCGGCCATGGAAACCCATTTTATGAAGCTCCCAACAAACAGTTATTGTGCTGACGTTGCTTCCAGAGGCAGTTTGGAACTAGGTAATGAGTGTTGCAACCGAGGACAGACTATTTTTACGTGCTACGCGTTGCAGCACTCGGGAGCTTCCGTTCTGTGAGCTTGTGTGGCCTACCACTTCGCGGGTGAGCCATTGTTGCTCCTAGACATTTCCACTTCCAAATAACAGCACTAACAGTTAACCTGGGCAGCTCTAGCAGGGAAGAAAGTTGATGAACTGACTTGTTGGAAAGGTGGCATCCTATGACGGTGTCACGTTGAAAGTCACTGAGATCTTCATTAAGTCCGTTCTACTGTCAATGTTTGTTTGTCTATGGAGATTTCATGGCTGCGTGTTAGATTTTATATACCTGTCAGCAACTGATGTGGCTGAAATAGCCTGATCCACTAATTTGAAGGAGTGTCCACATACTTTTGTATATATAGTGCATCTCTCTCTCTCTCGCTCTCTCTTCTTGTCACCCTCTAAGCTATTGATCGCCCCTTAACCCTCCTTGCTGCTCCCATAATGTGATCTGATGCATAATTAATCAGAAGTAATTAACTTATCCCATAGATAATTACCACTGGCTTAATCGCGGCTTAACGCTCTCTCTGCAGTGTGTGTGTGTGTGTGTGTGTGTGTGTTTGTGTGTGTGTTTGTGTGTGTGACAGAGCGAGACAAAGAGAGAGACAAACAAACGTTTTGGTGTAGCAGCTACGGTATTTAGTTTTTTTTGACATTGTGCTGTAATATCAAATGTTGCATCTGTCTACCATGTAAACTGCAACCACTTGTAGGGTAAATCATGCGCTGTGTGCATAATAACAGACTGGGAGCATCATTCCATTTTCGAACCTATAAAATGTTTAATTGCAAGGAGAATGTACTGTATAAAGCGGACTCCACGGCAAGACAGAGAGAGTGAGAGAGGGGGGGGGGGGGGGGGNGAGTATGTGTGTGCATGTGTGTGTCCTGTATAAATATAGCACAGTGCAGTTAATCTCAGTAACTGTGCTCCGCAGGCCTTAATACAGCACTGGGTATTCAACACAATCTGATCGTCATAACATCATTATACCAATCCAATCAGAAACCTATCCCATTACCAGACAAAGGATTGTTTGATTCCGATCAGATTAGTGTGTTTTGTTGCATCAGATTTTTCTTGAACAATCTTCTTTTTTTGTTTTTGTCGAGTGTTCTGTGATAAAACTGTTTAAAAAGAAGACACATTAAGATTTCATTCATTGATGGGTGGATGGACGGATTGATTGGTAAATTGATTCATTGATTGTTCCCTAGCCGATAAAAGGACTAAGAGGCGTGTGTCTCACCATGAGAGGAAGCAACACGACTTCTCCATCTTTAAAATGTCAGAGAATGAGATGAAGGTGAAGATGTCTCCTCAACTGCTGCTAGCCACACACCGTTTCCTGGCCACAGGTAGGACCTCCGTATGGGTGGATGGATGAGTGTGTGTGCGTGTGTGTGCGTTTACACTCTTCTCTTTTTCTACTCTCTCACTCTATCTTATTTTTCTCTCTGTCTCTGTCTCTGTCTGTCTCTCTGTCTGTCTGTCTGTCTGTCTCTCTGTCTCTCTCTCTTTCTCTGTATGTCTCTCTCTGTCTCTGTCTGTCTCTCTCTCTCTGTCTGTCTCTCTCTCTCTCTTTGTCTCTCTGTCTCTGTCTCTGTCTCTGTCTCTGTCTCTGTCTCTCTCTCTCTCTCTGTCTCTCTGTCTCTCTCTGTGTGTGTGTAGAAGTGGAGCCCTTCAAGCCATGTCATCTCTCAGAGAAGATTCTCCTTTGTCTGATCAAACACCCCAGTGTCATTCAGGAACTAAAGTTTGACAGGAAGAACAAAGGAGCACCACAGCACTTCTTGTATATGAGGAACAAACCTGTCGACTACTTTGTCCTGGTTTTACAGGTACACACCATACACACTGATACTACACTGTCCTGGTTTTACAGGTACACACCATACACACTGATACTACACTGTCCTGGTTTTACAGGTACACACCTAGGGTTGCAAAACTACCGGTATTTTACCAACGTTTGAAAATCTATGAAAACTTTGTTGTTTAATAGTCTGTCTGTGTGTTATGTCATTACAGGGTAAAGTTGAGGTGGAGATTGGTAAGGAGGCTCTTCATTTTGAGAACGGAGCTTTCTCCTATTATGGCATGCCAGCCCTCATACCACCACTGTCCATAGGTAAGTACACTCCCGGGCCCCAACAACACACAATGGGATTTTAGCAGTTGGTGTTAGTGATTATGTTGTTGATAATAATGGTGATGATGATGACGTTGATGAAGAGGATTTATTGTCATCGAATAGGACATTCTTACCCCAGCTTCCCCTGTTCTAAATGCTACAGTATCACAATGTTTCTATGTTCTATGTGTGCGTGAAATCCACTGTCGATTTCTCTTGGATCTGTGGGATAAGATGGCTGCAGTGGAAACTATGTAACTGCAGTAATTAAAGCTGTTTAAGAAAATGGTCTGGTAGAAAGACATGTCCTGACCTGGGTTATATAACACCCAGCTTACACTGATAAGCAGACACAAAAGGGCCAGCCCAGTGTGTGGTGTGTGTGAATGTGTGTGTGTGTGTGTGTGTGTGTGAACATGCATGTGTGTGCTTGTCTAATAGAGAGCAAGAGAGAGACAGGAAGAGCGAGAAGAGAATGAGGAAGAGAAAAAAAAGGGGCAGAATCTAATCAAACTTATCTCCAGTCAACAGGTTTGGTTCTGGTAGCAGTGGGTTGAACCAGTCAGACTCTGTCCTATCAGGAGGCAGTGTGGGTCAGCTGAGTATAGGAGGGGGAGGAGTCTACCTACCTGACTTCTCTGTCAGACAACTCACTGACCTACAGATTATAAAGGTAACACACACCCACACACACCCACACGTGCACCATCCATAAAACTACACTAAATATATTAATGTGACTAAATAATTGAAACACACTGTTTTGCAATGAAGGTCTACAGTAGCCTCAACAGCACTCTGTAGGGTAGCACCATGGTGTAGCTGGAGTACAGCTAGTTTCCATCCTCCTCTGGGTACACTGACTTCAATACAAAACCTAGGAGGCTCATGGTTCTCACCACCTTCAATAGACTTACACAGTAATTATGAGAACTTTCAGAGGAAATCCTCCAACCTATCAAAGCTCTTAGAGCATGAACTGCCATGTTGTCCACCCAATCAAAGGATTAAAGAATGAATTTAGTTCCGAAAGCATAAACTACAGCTAGCTAGCACTGCAGTGCATAAAATGTGGTGAGTAGTTGACTCAAAGAGAGAGAAAGACAATAGTCGAACAGTTTTGAACAAATACATTTCTTCAAAAATGAAGGAGAAGCAAGAGAGAGAGAGAGTGCTAGCTATTTTTCATAGCATTTTGTTTTAGCTTTCACTTACTTAGTTAGAGAATGCAGCTAGCTAGTTTAGCCTACTAAAATACCCAGCTCAAACATAGAGGGATGCTATGTTAGCTAGCTGGCTATGGCTATCCAACACTGGAACCCTTCCAAGTCAAGGTAAGCTTTTGGTTTTATAAATGTATTGCCACGGGGCCACCGCTGTAACTGCTAAACTGCTATCTGTACACTGTACTGCATGATTGTAGCGGGTTTATTAACACATTAGTTCTAGTAGCTATGTTGACTACTCTGACATTAGCTAATATGGTGACAACGATGTGTAGCGGTTAGCGGTTATGGTATAAAGGTTTGGCTTGGAAAGGTTTTTTCGCCTGGTCACAGACAGCTGTGGTGTTGTGCAATTGAGTCCACAAGCGACGGGAAAAGGTGAGAGGAGGAGCACGCGTAAATGCGAGAAGGAATTATACAATGAGCAAAGTGATCATGCTGTTTGTATGTGGCTGCTATGAAAGTGATCTGTGTTTGCGGGTGATCAGGGGTGTATTCATTCCGCCGATTCTGTTGAAAAACGTTTTCTAAACGGAATCAAATGGAACGAAATGGGGATACCTGAATTTGTCCAATAGAAACTCTCGTTTTAAACTGGTCGACTAATGATTGCACCCTAGATCAGCTAGATGCAGGCAAGAGTGTGCAAGGCGGCATTGAATGTGTCACTCTGTCACATTGATTACTCAAATCTTCCTCTCGACCTGTGTGCACCTACATTGTAAACCTTCATGGGTAGGCTAGGTTGTAGCAACCTCATGATGGGTATAGGGAAAATTTGAGTATCATGTAGTTGAAATAAGGCCTCCCTCATCTTTAACGTCACCAACCACCACTGACGTGCACGCACAACACTTAAAATAGCCCTAAACTTCTAACTACCCAGAACCATACTGCTTCTCATTTTCATTTCCCTTTAAAATGTCTTAATCCCTGATTTTGACTGAACACAGACACATCCTCTCTCCCTCCATCCTCTCTCTCCCTCCTTCCCTCGTTTCCCTTTTAATCTCTTTTAGTTTAACTTTAATCATTGGGGATAAATGACCTCCAATTTCAGTATGAATAATTTAGACTTAAAGTGATGGATGTACATCCTGAGTACACACACACTCCCTCACCCCTCCCCCAGGTCATAAATATAGTTTGAGAAAGAAAGATCACTGGCGCACACGAACACACACAAACATAGCATTTACATAGAGAAACAGCTTGGTGGTGTGTGTGTGTGTCTATATATAGATATTTGCTTATATTAGTTTATATTGTGTGTTGATAATGTTGTGTTGATACTGTATTTGTGGAGTGGGTTGAAAATGTTGTGTTGATACTGTATTTGTGGAGTGGGTTGAAAATGTTGTGTTGATACTGTATTTGTGGCGTGTGTTGATAATGTTGTGTTGATACTGTATTTGTGGAGTGTGTTGATGATCAAATCAAATGTGCCGAATACAACAGGTGTGGACCTTACAGTAAAGCGCTTACTTACGAGCCCCTAACCAACAGTACAGTTTTTAAAAAATATGGATAAGAATAAGAGATAAAAGTAATTAAATAGCAGCAGTAAAAAATAATAATATATGCAGGGGGGTGCTGGTACAGAGTCAATGTGCGGGGGCACCGGTTAGTTGAGGTAGTATGTACATGTAGGTAGAGTTAATTAAAGTGACTATGCATAGATGACAACAGAGAGTGGCAGTGGTGTGGAGGGGGGTGTTGATATTGTATTTGTGGCGTGTGTTCCTGTCTCCTAGATCTCGAGGAACCACTACCAGAATGCACTAACAGCCAGTCTTATGGACAGTGTACCCCAGACCCCCGATCCTGAGGGGAGACCCACCATCCCTGAGACCCGGTCCCACAGCATCGCCCTGCCCCTGACACACACATACACTCACCTCCGACCTGTCCTGGAACGACACACACACACAGAGGACAACACTGGACCACTCACCTCACAGCTCAATGAGAGGAATCGCATTGTCCGTAAGTGGAGTGGTGCGTGTGAGTTACATAACCGCTGTGGCAGAGAGAGAGAGAGAGAGAGAGAGAGAGAGAGAGGCACCTTAAGCCTGTGGTCTCTCTCTTTGATTTGGTGGTCTGTCCTCTCTGTTATTGAGTTAAACCAGGGAGGGAATTGATCATAATGCAGACGTGTCCAGCATGATAACCATCTCTAGCTCAGTACCTCACTGTTTGCAGATAATGGGTCATGGATCTGGTTCTTTCAGATAGATCTACACTTCTATGCACAGAAGGGGTTGGCACAAGGGAACAAGGGAGGGAGATTTTGAGACTGAAAATGGGCTACCACTTCACTGAGATGCAGCCTCTGTCCTGATTTTCACAAAAGTACTATGTCTCCCTCTCCAGGCAGTAAGTCAGATGGACAGAGGAGCCCCAGTGACTCAGTGTTTCTACGGATGGATGACATTCCCTACATTCGAGAGGACCGACCGGAAGACTGTCAGGAAGACCAACCAGAGGAGCCACCAGAGAAGAAACCGGAAAACCTCCCGGAAGATCGAACAAAAGACTGTTCGGGGGACCGTCCAGATGACCGTCCGGAGGACTGTCTGAAAGATTGTCTGGGAGGCCATCCGGGAAAATGGCTAGTAGAATGTCCAGAAGACCAACTGGTAGAAATTCCAGAAGACCAGCTGGAAGACAGGCTTGAAGACCAGCTGAAAGACCAGCTGGAAAGCCAAGAAGGGAATGGTGAGGAGACCTGTGTTATATAACACCCAACTTACACTGATAAGCAGTGTGTGAGTGTGAGTTGTAAGCTTCTATAGCTGTTATATACAGTTGAAGTCTGAAGTTTACATACACCTTAGCCAAACACATTTAAACTCAGTTTTTCAAAATTCCTGACATTTAATCATAGTCAAAATTCCCTGTCTTAGGTCAGTTAGGATCACCACTTTATTTTAAGAATGTGAAATGTCAGAATAATAATAGAAAGAAGGATTTCTTTCAGCTTTTATTTCTTTCATCACATTCCCAGTGGGTCAGAAGTTTACATACACTCAATTAGTATTTGGTAGCATTGCCTTTAAATTGTTTAACTTGGGTCAAACGTTTCGGGTAGCCTTCGACAAGCTGTCAGGTTTGTAGGCCTCCTTGCTCACACATGCCTTTTCAGTTCTGCCCACAGGTCTACAATTTTTTTTCTGGGGTCTTGGCTGATTTCTTTTGATTTGCCCATGATGTCAAGCAAAGAGGCACTGAGTTTGAAGGTAGGCCTTGAAATACATCCACAGGTACACCTCCAATTGACTCAAATGATGTCAATTAGCCTATCAGAAGGTTCTAATGCCATGACATCATTTTCTGGAATGTTCCAAGTTGTTTAAAGGCAGTCAACTTAGTGTATGTAAACTTCTGACCCACTTGAATTGTGATACAGTGAATTATAAGTGAAATAATCTGTCTGTAAACAATTGTTGGAAAAATTACTTGCGTCATGCACAAAGTAGATGTCCTATCCGACTTGCCAAAACTATAGTTTGTTAACAAGAAACTTGTGGAGTGCTTGAAAAACTAGTTTTAATGACTCCAACCTAAGTGTATGTAAACTTCCGACTTCAACTGTACATGAGTGCTAACACTATCTAGTAGGGTTGGCCGTATCCAGATGTTCATATCGTCATACCGTCCTCCTCTCATACCAGGATATACGGTATTACCGGCTTAGTACACAAGGGGGCGCCAACATTTTCAATGGAGGCTGCTAGCTAAATATGATAAAGGACACAAATGAAAAACAAGTTGCAAAACCAGGCATTCCAGCTCATAAAGTTATACATATATTAGTCAGGAGCTACAAAATGTTATTTTTGGTGAGTTTAGACATTTACAATCGAATGTGAACGAGAGACATTGTGCAAATAAACAAGGTTTTGACGCATGCTTGTCTGAAGGAAGAACAGTACTGGCTCTGAAGCAGCATGTGTAGGCTACACCTTGTCTGTGTGGAGTCTGGAGTCCATAGGGCAACGGGCCTGCCTGCCCTGCTCTAAGAAGAGAGGAGAGGAGAAAAAACACAAGGAAGTCAAGATGGTGGCAGCTGTACAAATAACTCATCCATAGGACTTTGACTTGTCAGACACGGCAGAAAGCTAACACAATATGATGCCCTGTCACCTTATTCATTCAGCCTCTTAATTAGATTAATTAGCAAGTTAAATTTAGGGGTTGTGTTAATGCAGAATTCTGCGTTTTTAAAATGCATAAGAAAAGGAGCTGTGTTTTGTAAACGCAGATTTAAAATGCTTCTCATTGTAATTTCTGCTCAGCATCAGACTAATTCTGTGCTTCAGTTGCACTTCTCCACTCAGATGAGAATTCATGAACAGGCATTCTATCAGCAGACAGAGCTCTGACTGATGTGGAGCTACTTTTCCTCTGTACTTTTCTCAGTGTAGCCAGCCTAGTTCTCTGGTAAAATGTCAGATTAACTTCAAGCAAAACATCCGGAAATGTAGCTGGCTACATTCTTTCTATGATAAACATTAGACATATGATGGCCATGCGTCGTTTTTGAAAAAAATACCTTGGTTTTTCATTAAGCTGATTTACTTGTGTGGCTGCCAGCCAAATAGCATTGCATTTCTTTTGTCATCTGATGAAAATGAAGCTATTTTCTGCCAAATGTGTTGCACTAATATATTTTCTGTGAAGGAAAACTAGTTGCACATCCCTGATCACTCTATTGAAGCAAAAAAAACACTTGACTTTCAATATAAAATGCGACCCGTGTAAATACACAGCTGGACTCACCTGCTCCCACTTTCTCCCATTGTGATATTTACAAACAAACACCAAACACGTGACTGGCTCAAATGTTCTGGGGATCTACGGCACGGTAAGCTGGTGAAATTAAGACAGCGATCTGCTTCATCTCCTAAGGTATTGCACAAGTTGACATTGGATGGCAATGGAAACATTGCCTAGAGCAGTGCCAAGGCCATGGTTTGCATAATTAATGGTATTTATTTATAGTCTTGTAGGTTGTAGCAGATTTTGTAGTGGGCTTTGTTCATGCACTTTTCATTTCTCTACTCTCTCTACTCTCCACCTCTCTCTTTCTCCTCTATTCTCCACCTCTCTCCCACCATAAATATGAGATAAGTAAAGCATGAATATGAAAACATTATTAAAGTGACTAGTGTTCCATTATTAAGTGGCCAGTGATTTAAAATCTATTTATATGGGGCAGCAGCCTCTAAGGTGCAGGGTTATGTAACCGGGTGGAAGCCACCTAGTGTTGGCTATTTAACAGTCTGATGGCCTTGAGATAGAAGCTGTTTTTCAGTCTCTCGGTCCCAGCTTTGATGCACCTGTACTGACTTCGACTTCTGGATGATAGCAGGGTGAACAGGCAGTGGCTCGGGTGGTTGTTGTCCTTGATTATCTTTATGGCATTCCTGTGACATCGGGTGCTGTAGGTGTCCTGGAGGGCAGGTAGTTTGCCCCCGGTGTTGCTTTGGGCAGACAGCACCACCCTCTGGAGAGCCTTGCGGTTGCGGGGGTTGCCGTACCAGGTGGTGATACAGCCCAACAGGATGCTCTCAATTGTGCATCTGTAAAAGTTTGTGAGGGTTTTAGGTGCCAGACTATAGTGACAGCAGGCGTATTATAGAAACAGAACTTTGTGTTTTATCTTTCGCTGCATCTCACACTTTCCTCCAGAGAGTCTGGCATGTATTGTTTAAAGATGAACAAGCTCATGGGTCTCTGAATGACCGATTTGTTTTTAAGATTTGTGTAATTATTCGATCAAAGATGATATTTTATATTGTAAATATAAGAATATCAAAATATTATGTGTCATGTGCAGAGATTGACACTGTGTCCTACCCTTCCAGGTAACAAGAGGAGTCCCTTGATGGGAGACGAGGGTGGAGGAAGGCATGGAGCAGTCATCGTCGACCACCTAGCACAAAGCCAGAGAGAAGAGACAGCAGGGAAGATCTAGCACAGATAATAAACTGTCTCTCTCTCACTCTCTCTTTTCCCTTCCTCCCAGTCTTCTACCCACTGAGTACTGGGTTAGAAGTTTGGTTGGGACCACACTGTAGTATTTAGACATCCAGAAGCTCAAGACCTTTCTCAGAACTGTCCACTCCCCAGACCCAACCCCCTATCCCTGGATACCCTCTGTTCACTCCCCAGACCCAACCCCCTATCCCTGGATACCCTTTATCCACTCCCCAGACCCAACCCCTAACCCTGGATACCCTTTATCCACTCCCCAGACCCAACCCCTAACCCTGGATACCCTTTATCCACTCCCCAGACCCAACTCCTAACCCTGGATGCGCTCTCCTTAGAGTTTTCTGAGTAACAGTCTACTGAAACATTATGACTTGAATGAATGGATGTACTTTACTGTATATTTCTGTTGAGTTACCTTTCATCCACCCATCTCTACGGAGGAAGAACAAGAAACTAAATTAAGAGGAAAAAAAGAGGGAAATAGCAAGTCTAGATCTGAGCCATCTTTTAAATATTTATTTGTCAACCAAGAAAACAAAAATGTCTGTCTTCTACCATCAGACAGTTTCTTAAGTGCTTTCAGCACAGGGAACTGTCCTTATCATAGAATAGAATACTTCTATCAGTCAATCAACGATGGTTGGTAGGAGTCCTGCCATGTGAATGCCATCCACACTGCCAGTGTTCTGACCACACAAAGGGAAGAAACACACACCAGCCATGAGACCAAGCACAATGTCTACAACCACAGGGACTTTATACTGATTCAAAGGAGCAGTCTGTAATTTCTTTGTCCCATGTGGCCACTGAATAAAATGCATTAACAGTCAAGTCTCAGGCAACACACACACACTTAGTTCCATTGAAGTCAATGGACTCCCAGTCCTACCGGATCTATACTTTTTACCAGATTGCAGCTTTAATGCAGATGTATTTCTAGTGAGAAATATGTATGATAACTGTAACTGAGCTCCAACAAACCTGCCTCCTTAAACAGGATATATGCAATATTTACAATCCCCAAAATGTACGGCACTACGTTTTACCTACATTTGCAAAGGTATTTTATTATGATTAGATAATATGATATGATATATTGATGATGATTTGATATTCATTAATGAGCAGATTTGATCATTTTATTCATAATATGGTGATTATTTGGTTTTATGTGTAATGAATAGGCTTTTAACAGCATGCTTCTGGATGATAGAGAAAAACTCAGTGCAGCCATATCATCATCATCACACACACACACACACACACACACACACACACACACACACCATATTTTCCTGCATGGTTTAAACCAGAGCCATTTACACAACAATTGCCATCTGTACAGTATGTCATCTCCATATCACCATTACTTAGTTCTAGGGAATGCATTTTAAAATGGCTTGCCATAGTTACAACTGTTACCTACTACTGCAATGTCACATCCTATCGAACTGTGACATTACAGTTGTAAAACTGTCTGTGTATAGCCCCATGTCAAAGTGAAGTGTTACTCCCACATGCATGAATTACTGCAGATGCCAACACAACAGGTTCATGGGAAATTTCACAATTTTGTAGAGGAAGAGAAGTGTTTCCGATGACATCATCAATCAATTAGTAGACAATTAGTAGACATTTAGTAGACAATTAGTAGACATTTAGTAGGCAGTGCCTACTCATAATTAGGTAAAATCACACAATGCACACTGATGATGTCATTGGAAACAGTTATCTTCATCTATCTTTTTACTACAAAACAGAAACGCTCCATATTTTATACACTGTATGTTGATGTTGGGGGGGTTCTGGAGATGATGAAGTTTAATCTTTTAGACATTTCCCTTTAACTATTCTCTGTCAAGTGACCTATCCAGGGACACACAAGGGCATAGGAACATAGGGGGCTGAGGGTTTAGCTTCTGGGCTGAGAGGATGCGGATACAGGGGGCTGGAGCTGGGGGCTAGGGGGGTTTGTACAGGGGCACATGGGCTGGGTGTATGGAGTGCACTGCTTACTGCTTTCCCTGTAGAATATTATCCCAAATTCCCTTAGTTCTGCTATAACTATCTGCATGCACGAAGCAGAGAGCTTGGCATACAGTGATGTTTCCCCTAGACACTAATCAAAGGTCAGTTCTGGCGTTTTATCCCCAAATAGTAAGGTTAGGATTGTGTATTGGGAAGCTGATGCTAGATCTGTGCCTACAGTGCCTTACAAAAGTATTCACCCCCTCTTGGCGTTTTTCCTATTTTGTTGCATTACAACCTGTAATTGAAATATATTTTTATTTGGATTTCATGTAATGGACATACACAAAATAGTCCAAATTGGTGAAGTGAAATTAAATTAATATCTTGTTAAAAGAAACGGAAAAGTGGTGCGTGCATATGTATTCACCCCCTTTGGTATGAAGCCGCTAAATAAGATCTGGTGTAACCAATTACCTTCAGAAGTCACACAATTAGTAAATAAAGTCCACCTGTGTGCAATCTAAGTGTCACATGATCTGTCACATGATCTCAGTATATATACACCTGTTCTGAAAGGCCCCAGAGTCTGCAACAGCACCAAGCAAGCGGCACCATGAAGGGTTATAAAAAAATATCATAAACTTTGAACATCCCATTAAATCTGGACATTGGAGTATCTGTCCATAGGACCACTTTAAGCCGTACACTTCACACAGCTGGGATTCACGGAAGAGTGGCCAGAAAAAAAGCCATTGCTTAAAGAAAAAAATAAGCAAACATGTTTGGTGTTCACCAAAAGGCATGTGGGAGACTCCCCAAACATATGGAAGAAGGTACTCTGGTCAGATGAGACTAAAATTGAGCTTTTTGTCCGTCAAGGAAAACGGTACGTCTGGCGCAAACCCAACACCTCTCATCACCCCGAGAACACCATCTCCACAGTAAGGCATGGTGGTGGCAGCATCATGCTGTGGGGATGTTTTTCCATCGGCAGGGACTGGGAAACTGGTCAGAATTGAAGGAATGATGGATGGCGCTAAATACAGGGAAATTCTTGAGGGAAACTTGTTTCAGTCTTCCAGAGATTTGAGACTGGGACGGAGGTTCACCTTCCAGCAGGACAATGACCCTAAGCATACTGCTAAAGCAACACTCGAGTGGTTTAAGGGGAAACATTTAAATGTCTTGGAATTGCCTAGTCAAAGCCCAGACCTCAATCCAATTGATAATCTGTGGTATGACTTAAAGATTGCAGTACATCAGCGGAACCCATCCAACTTGAAGGAGCTGGAGCAGTTTTGCCTTGAAGAATGGGCAAAAATCCCAGTGGCTACATGTGCCAAGCTTACAAAGACATGCCCTAAGAGACTTGCAGCTGTAATTACTGCTCTACAAAGTATTGACTTTGGGGGGGGGTGAATAGTCATGCACGGTCAAGTTTTCAATTTTTTTGTCTTCTTGTTTGTTTCACAATAAAAAATATTTTGCATTTTCAAATTGGTAGGCATGTTGTGTAAATCACATGATACAAACCCCCAACAAATCTATTTTCATTCCAGGTTGTAAGGCAACAAAATAGGGAAAAATGCCAAGGGGGGTGAATACTTTCGGAAGCCACTGTATTTAAGGACAACTCCTACCTTGGGCTAGGGACTCAGCTTGATGCAGAGAGGAGCAGGACGCAGACCTGGGCTTATGAAAAGCCAGGCTGAATTGGATGTGTAGTTTGGTGGGGGAGGTATAGTCTATACAAATCTGATGAGCATGAGAGAAAAATACCTGTCTAATATTAGCTGACAGCTGCAGAGTACAGTTAGGACAACAGGACAATGTAACATTTTCAAGGACAGACAGACACCCCTGTAAAGTCAAACAGGCTCAGATGAGAGGAATGGATGTTGTTTTATAGGAATGTATGCCAATGTACACAGGGGTTTGGAGTTAGAGATGTATAGAGAGAGAGTAATAGGTTTTATAGTGCCCTTACTTTAATATATAGTTAGTTAGACAATGGGCTCTGTCCTATTAATCTGTAGAAATAATAATTCCCTAAAACCTGCCTGGGACCATCACTATTCACTACTGGTTAGCTGCTATTCGACTGAGCTTAGAATGAGATGACTGATTTACAGACAGCATATACAGAGGGAGAGTGGTAGGGAAGTAGAAAGGAAGGGAGTGAAAGAGGGAGGAAAGGAGACAGACAAAAATTAAGAGATCCTGCGTCACATCGCTGCACTGCAGGGAAGGTGGGAGATGTGACGCACTCCGACTTCAAGCCACTGCTTTCCTTGACGCACACAAACACGGGGGTGATCTATGGGGAGACTCAGTGGCACGGATATCAGTGGCATTGATTTACTTTGCCTGTAAGGACTCTGCTGATCTGCTTGCCCCTCCCACACACATCCTTATGACCTGACAAATAGCTGAGCTGGAGAAATCAAAGAACAGAGAAACCAAGCAACTCAGTCTCATGCTCTCAGAGAAGATATTTATTGGTGAGGGAGACAGAGATTCAGCAGATAGAGATGTATATATATATACATATATCAGAGAGGAAGAGGGATAACTGGGTCAAAAATCTGTCTTCTCCAGCAGGTGGTGCTATATTGTTTTTTTCACTCACCAAGCGAGGAGTATTTGTGTGGAGGTCAATGAGTGTTGAATTTGGTTAACAAAAAAATGGCTTACGAGGATAGCAGCATAGCATCTCTCGCCATTGAATACAGGCGGTTGACATCAACAACCCTCATCAAATATTCTAAAAAGTATTAAAGTAACAAGATGTATCCACCAATCCAAAGAGAGGAATAGACGGACAGCAATCGTTCCACTCTGTGGACAAATCCCATTGTTAGGGTGGAGACACACAGTACCATTCAAAGGTTTGGACACACCTACTCATTCCAGGGTTATTCTTGATTTGTACTATTTTCTACATTGTAGAATAATACTGAAGACCACAAAACTATGAACTCATCATTTTTATTTTATTTATTTAACCTTTATTTAACTAGGCATGTCAGTTAAGAACAAATTCGTATTTACAATGACGGCCTCCCCCAGCCAAACCCCAAGCCAGATGACGCTGGGCCAATTGTGCGCCGCCCTATGAGACTTCCAATCACGGCCGGTTGTGATGCAGCCATTGAACAGGTGTATCCAAACTTTTGACTGTTACTGTAATCTCATCATTATATCCAAATCTCTGTTTATAAAGATTAAGGGACAGAATGTGAGAATTTAGGGATGGTTTAACGGTTTACAAGATCTTCAGAATATCAGGGTTCAGGATATCAGACCTCCCAATGAATGTTTTAAAAACTCCTCAATAAAAAGATTCACATAGAACTAGTTATTCCTGTATTGACTGTGTTCTTTGTTTTCTGCACTTTAAACCCAAATGTCATGAGAAACACTCAAAAAAGAGAACTTGCACAAACAAAATATCATTACTTCTATCCTGGCTCTCAGAAGAACATTCCTACAACGTAAGAATTACAACATAGAGTGAGAAACTGCAGGGCAGTGACCTATACTGACTGGGTCAAAACACTACACACACGGATAACCACATAAAACCCCTGTTGACTCCAGGTTGTTTCTATGTTGTTACAGCATTTTTATCAGCATTCCATGACCCATGGTGGTGTACAGACATTTATTCAAGGCTTCAAGTCAAACCCCCTTGAGATACATAGGTATTCACTTACAGACACTAGCTGTGAGCGCATTTGATTTGTGAAATTGTGAACATTACATGTATACCATTGAGATGGTAGCTACTGATAATAGTGCAATAATAATGCTACAGACAGAGACAGCATCAGAACAGACTGATTGGACATTCCACATTGAGCAGACCCTTAATTAAAATGTCAAAAACAAAAGTGATTATTGCTCTCTGATTGAGAACGCTTTGAGAACAGTCCTATTTGTCCCTATTGAACGCACCCCAGGACTTTCAGAGCAACTTCCCCAACAGAGCGCTCCATACAGTTTAGGTCTGAGGTAATACAGGATTTTAACTTCAAGTCCCCTTGGGCCAAAATAAGCATGATTGTAAATATAACGTCCTACAACTCTCCTACATATGGTTAGTGCGTGACTGATTTGGTCAATTGATTGTTTCACTCTAGTACTTTTTCCAAGTCAAATACTGTTTACTTGGGACACAGTTAATATTTAGCTACATTCGCTCTCAAGTGGACCCAAACAACTCCTCCTATAAAACATATACAGATGGTAAGTCAAACAGAATAGGGAATGTGCATTTTACAATAGAAATGGAATCATCATAACCGAGTCGTTCTTGAATTGTGGTGGTATTTGCGTCTCTTGCTTTTTCAACCATGAAAAAAAAAAAAAAAAACTAACCCTAAGCAAATTGGCTTGTCCCAGTAGTGATATGTAGAGTTGTACAGACATTGGCTTGTCCCAGTAGTGATATGTAGAGTTGTACAGACATTGGCTTGTCCCAGTAGTGATATGTAGAGTTGTACAGACATTGGCTTGTCCCAGTAGTGATATGTAGAGTTGTACAGACATTGGCTTGTCCCAGTAGTGATATGTAGAGTTGTACAGACATGTTTTGGGGATTTAGATATGTATTATTTTTTATGCTAGAAAGTGAAAAAGGTGTATGTATCGTATACATCAATAAAAACAAAAGGAGGCTATTAAAAATAGTATGTCTGTCCCTCAGTTGTCTGTCTTTGGTGTTCCTGCCTTGAAAATCACTCATTGCAAAGATAAACAAGAACCTTGAACATTCCCTCCAGTGGTAAACTTATCGGGGAGGGGTCCATATTAAAGAGAATTGTTAATTAAATCACACCCAGTATGTCATAAATGTTAGGATTCCATTGATACTTTGGTATGTCGAAATCCAAAGTGTCCCTCTGTGTTATTCAATTTAAAATGTAGGGAAATGACATTGTGAGCAAAATTATTAATCATATCCAAAATTATTTTCAAAGAGCTAATGACTTTAGATTTGAGTATATGTTGCATCAATTTAAGAAAATCTTCAATAACCTAAAACTTCTCATTAGTGTTACCGTCATTGGTGTTACTACTCCTACCGATGGCACAATGTTATCATAATGTCATTAAGCTGTCATCTTAGTTGATTTAGAATGGGAAGATATACCAAAATACAGTACATTTAAATTTAAAAAATATAGAATAATTAAGTTAAATTTTTTGCCAAAATGCCAGGCCCCAATGCCACCGCAATTAAAGAATGACCCAAACAATACTAATCACATTGTAATGTTAATAAAATGATTAAGCAATGGAGGATCATCATCACCAGCAGTGCTGGAGCTAATCTAATACATCCAGATACACTTGGCCTGTGTCTCAATAGTTTAAACACTATAGCTTATTTTCCATATCTCCTTTCCTTGTGTCCTTCCCTCCATGATCACTGATCTGGCTGAACATGGCAGGTGGAATAAACATCAGTTATAATGAAGGAGATGAGGAAAGGAAGCCATTTCAAAGTGTTGAGACACAGCCAGCCAGTGCCTTAGTGTGGAACCACACAGCATCTACAATGTCCTGACACAGACTGCTTATTCATGACACCACTGAACAAAAACACTCCAAATAAAATGACACCCCTCTCCACTGCAAGCAGTAGTGATGAAGACACAGGGATGACAAACACACACAGAGCCACACAGACAAATCATTTACACTTCTCTAACTGTTACGCTGCCTGGTGCATTAGTTTAAGGGTTAAAATAGAATGTATCTGTAGACAGGCAGTGACATTATCAGCTCAGTGTACACTGGTGCGCTGGGAGTTGGGAAGGGAGCTTCTGTGTGTTTGGTCTAACACAGGGGTGGGCAACATTTTTGGCTCAAGGGCCACATCGGTATTTTGAAATTCAACAGAGGGCCGCATTTTTTGGGGGACCAACTGTTTGTTAAAATCAATCTCTCGGGGGCCTCCCGAGTGATGCAGCGGTCTAAGGCACTGCATCGCAGTGCTTGAGGCGCCACTACATACCGCCACTACATATTCGATCCCAGGCTGTGTCACAGCTGGCAGTGACTGGGAGACCCAAGAGGAGGTGCACAATTGGCCCAGCATCGTCCGGGTTAGGAGAGGGTTTGGCAGGCTGAGATTTCCTTGTCCCATCGCGCTCTAGCGACTTGTTTGGCGGGCCAGGCGCATGAACGCTGACACGGTCGCCAGGTGTACGGTGTTTCTTCCAACACATTGGTGCGGCTGGCTTCTGGGTTAAGCGAGCATTGTGTCAAGAAGCAGTGCGGCTTGGCTGGGTCGGGTCGGGTCGTGTTTCGGAGGACGCACGGCTCTCGACCTTGGCCTCTCCTGAGTCCGTACGGAAGTTGCAGCGATGGGACAAGACTATAACTACCAATTGGATACCACGAAATTGGGGAGAAAATAAAAAGGTATTAAAATATATATATATTTTTTGTAAATGTCTCGTGGGCCGGATATGGCCTGTGGGCCATACTTTGCTCCCCCTTGGTCTAATACATTATACACACACACTGCTTGTGGTGGACGGGGGGGCAGTGCTAAAGGTATTGTAGTCTTCTACTGGACGTTGACAACAGTCTCGTGGATAGACTCGGCCACATAGTCGATGTTCTTAGTGGTCAGACCACACATGTTGATACGACCGCTGGCCATTAGGTAGATACTCCTCTCCTTGATCATGTACTCCACTTGTTTAGCTGGAGAGAGACAAAATATTAAAAAGGTATGAACAAATCAAATGGTATTTATCAAATGCTTCATAAACAACAGATGTAGACTAGCAGGGCCCTTCCCAACAACACAGATACAAAAAAAGAGAAATAATAGAAGAATAATAACAAGGAATAAATACACAATGAGTAATGATAAGTTGGCTATATACACACACGAGGTACCAGTACAGAGTATATGTGCAGGGGTACGAGGTAATTAAGGTAGATACAGTGAGGGAAAAAAGTATTTGATCCCCTGCTGATTTTGTAAGTTTGCCCACTGACAAAGAAATTATCAGTCTATAATTTTAATGGTAGGTTTATTTGAACAGTGAGAGACAGAATAACAACAAAAAAATCCAGAAAAACGCATGTGATCAAATACTTTTTTCCCTCACTGTATGTACAGTACCAGTCAAAAGATCAGGTGTCCACTCATTCCAGGGCTTTTTTTTATTTTACTATTTTCTACATTGTAAAATACTAGTGAAGACATCAAAACAATGAAATAACACATATGGAATTATGTAGTAACCAAAAAAAGTGTTAAATCAAAATATATTTAACATTTGAGATTCTTCAAAGTAGCCACCCTTTGCCTTGATGACAGCTTTGCACACTCTTGGCATTCTCTCAACCAGCTTCATGAGGTAGTCACCTGGAATACATTTCAATGAACAGGTGTGCCTTAAAAGTAAATTTGTGGAATTTCTTTCCTTCTTAATGCGTTTTAGCCAATCAGTTGTGTTGTGACAAGGTAGGGGTGGTATACAGAAATAGCCCTATTTGGTAAAAAAACAAGTCTATATTATGGCAAGAACAGCTCAAATAAGCAAAGAGAAATGACAGTCCATCATTACTTTAAGACACAAAGGTCAGTCATTCCGGAACATTTCAAGAACTTTCTTCAAGTGTAGTCGCAAAAATCATCAAGCGCTATGATGAAACTGGCTCTCATGAGGACCGCCACGGGAAAGGAAGACCCAGAGTTACCTCTGCTGCAGAGGACACATTCATCAGAGATAATAGCCTCAGTCCAAATAAATTCTTCACAGAGTTCAAATAACAGACACATCTCAACATCAACTGTTCAGAGGAGACTGCGTGAATCAGGCCTTCATGGTTGAATTGCTGCAAAGAAACCACTACTAAAAGGATACCAATAAGAAGAGACTTGCTAGGGCCAAGAAACACGAGCAATGGACATTAGACCAGTGGAAATCTGTCCTTAACCAGCATGGCTACCACAGCATTCTGCAGCGATATGCCATCCCATCTGGTTTGCGCTTAGTGGGACTATCATTTGTTTTTCAGCAGGACAATGACCCGAAACACACCTCCAGGCTGTGTAAGGGCTATTTGACCAAGAAGGAGAATGATGGAGTGCTGCATCAGATGGCCTGGCCTCCACAATCACCCGACCTCAACCCAATTGAGATGGTTTGGGATGAGTTGGACCGCAGTGAAGGAAAAGCAGCCAACAAGTGCTCAACATATGTGGGAACTCCTTCAAGACTGCTGGAAAAGCATTCCAGGTGAAGCTGGTTGAGAGAATGGCAAGAGTGTACAAAGCTGTCATCAAGGCAAAGGGTGGCTATTTTGAAGAATCTAAAATATATTTTGATTTGTTAAATACATTTTTGGTTTACTATATGAATGTGTTATTTCATAGTTTTTGTCTTCACTATTATTCTACAATGTAGAAAATAGTACAAATAAAGAAAAATCATTGAATGAGTAGCTGTGACCAAACTTTTGACTAGTACTGTACATATAGGTAGGGATAAAGTCACCAGGCAACAGGACAGATATGTGTATGTGATGAGACAAAAAGGTGTGCGTGCGTGTGTACGTGTGCGCTTGCGCGTGTACTCACGGTTGAGGCCAGTGAAGCTGAACATGCCGATCTGCTGTGTGATGTGGTCCCATGTTCCTGGTGTTCCCAGAACCTGCAGTTTAGCCTGGAGTGAAGCCCTCATCAACAACACACGGTCTGCCATGGTCTTCACATTATCCTTCCTACAACAGGGAGAGAGGGGGGATAGAGGAGGAGAGAAGGAAGATGGAGGGAGAGAGAGAGAAAGAAGAGGAAGGGATGAGAGAACGAGCGAGAGAGAGGGGGATGAAGAGAGGATATATTTCAATTCCAGGAGGCAGCTGAGGGGAGGATGCCTCATAGGAATGGCATCAAACACTTTGAAACCATGTGTTTGAGGTGTTCGATACCAATCCATTGATTCTCTTCCAGCCATTACTCTGAGCCCGTCCTCCCCAACTAAGGTTCCACCGGCCGCCTGTGATTTCAATGTTTCGAACACTCATGTAGAACTGTTGGACGTGCATACACTACTTTGGACCTGTGTGCGTCCCCACCATTCAGCGAAGAGTTCAGCTGTGTTGAGTGTGATGGCGACTAGCCTGGCACCCTGGGAGGGAGGGTTGGACCAGTTTACCCTGACAATCTTCTCCATCTGAGACAGAACCCTCCTCACGTTGTCAGCATCACGAGCTACGATGGTCAGGTTCCCCACACGTTCATCTGACAGGAGACAGAATCTTCATTTCGGGTTCTCTGCAGTTTACAGATTGCATTATGTAGAATGAAATGTGAAACATGGGAGTAGGAACACATACTGTAGTTTGGTTTCATTTATGTTTCCCTGCATCTTACTGTGTGTGTGTGTGTGTGTGTGTGTGTGTGTGTGTGTGTGTGTGTGTGTGTGTGTGTGTGTGTGGGGGGGGGTCTGTCTCACTGTAGAGGCCAAAGTTCTTGGAGAAGGACTGGGCACAGAACATCTCAAAGCCCTGGGTGACAAAGTAGCGCACTGCCCAGGCATCCTTATCCAGACAGCCTGACGCAAAGCCCTGGTACGCAGAGTCAAAGAACACGAACAGCTTCCTCCTCTGGAGGGGGAGAGAAGAAAAAGGACAAAGATTAAAACATCTTCAGAAATTAGAAAAGATCTTATCGTAAAAATCTTATTTTCATATAATAACGTGTACACACACAGTCTTACCTTCATGACCTCAGCCACCTGCATCCACTCTACGTGTGTAGGGTCTGTGCCGGTGGGGTTGTGGGCGCAAGCGTGCAAAACGAAGATGGAATGCTTTGGTGCAGTCTGGGACCGGGGTCAAAGGTCAGTGTTAGACTACAGGACAGCCAAATGACAGAGTACTGGGAGCTGATACATGAAGTTGGTATCGTTAAAGATAAACATATAATATTTTCAACAGTGTGTTAAAAGCTCATTTACTTTCAAGGTAGACATGACCATTTCTGATATTAAATATTCACTATTGTGAGGTAAACTCAGAGTTCGGCAGCCGGTCTGGTCTCCATTTCAACACCACCTGTTCAGAGGTCAGCGGCTCACCTCCAGGTCACCTAGGAAACCGGCAAGATCCAGTCCCCGCTTCTCTGCGTCCCAGTACTTATAGGGACGGACGTCCTCAAACCCAGCGTTGGCAAACACAGAGTTGTGGTTCTCTAGAAACAAACAGTAGAGCAGGTTTTACAACACTCTGCCTTTTCTCTAATAGAGAATTATTTTCCAAATCACGTGTCTTTTGAGGCCTCCTTTGTAACATTAGCTGAAATGATTTGATGGCTCTATTGCAGAGCCGTGAACCAAAATAAAAAGTAACATGCTGTATTTGTAAATCACCTACTAATTAAATATTAAGAGGACAACTCAGCAGTATAAGTTCCAGATAACATAACATATCAAGGCCTCCCGAGTGGCGCAGCGGTCTAAGGCACTGCATCGCAGTGCTAGAGGGGTCCCTACACACCGGGGTTTATTCTCAGGCTCTGACGCAGCCGGCCACGACCTGGAGACCCATGAGGCGGCGCAGAATTGGCCAAGCGTCGTCCGGGTTAGAGGAGGGTTTGGCCGGATGGAATGTCCTTGTCCCAACGTGCTCTAGCGACTCCTTGTGGCGGGCCGGGCACATGCACGCTGACTTTGGTTGCCAGCTGTACGGTGTTTCCTCCAACACATTGGTGTGGCTGGCTTCCGGGTTAAGCAAGCAGTGTGTCAAGAAGCAGTGCGGCTTGGCGGAGTTGTTTTTTGGAGGACGCATGGGTCTTAACAAAAAGATAAATAATAATAGAATAAAACAAATAATAAATACACAGTGAGTAACAATAACCTGGCTAGTCACTGACCTCCTCCCTGTAGGCTGTCTCATCACCACTGTTGTGTCATCAGCAAACTTAATGATGGTGTTGGAGTCACGCAGTTTAGGGTAAACAAGGAGTATAGGAGGGGACTAAGCACACACCTCTAAGGGGCTCCCGTGTTAAGGGTCAGAGTGGCAGATTTGTTGTTGCCACCTGGGGGCGGCTCATCAGGAGGTCCAGGATCCAGTTGCAGAGGGAGGTATTCAGTCCCAGGGTCCTTAGCTTAGTGATGAGCTTGGAGGGTACTATGTTGTTGAACGCTAAACTGTAGTTAATGAACATCATTCTCATGTAGGTGTTCCTCTTGTCCAGGTGGGAAAGGGCAATGTGGAGTGCAATAGTGATTGCGTCATCTGTGGTTCTGTTTGGGCAGTTTGCTAATTGCCGTGGGTCCAGGGTGTCTGGGATGATGGTGTTGATGTGAGCCATGACCAGCCTTTCAAAGCATTTCATGGCTACAGATGTGAGTGCTACGGGGCGATAGTCATTTAGACTGGTTACTTTGGCGTTCTTGGGCACAGGAACTATGGTGGCCTGCTTGAAACAAGTAGGTATTACAGGCTGGGTCAGAGAGAGGTTGAAAATGTCAGTGAAGACATTTGCCAGTTGGTCAGTGCATGTTCTGAATACGCATCCTGGCCCTGCAGTCTTGTGAATGTTAACCTGATTTAAGGTCTTACTCACATCAGCTACAGAGAGCAAGATCACACAGTCGTTCGGAACAGCTGGTGCTCTCATGCATGGTTCAGTGTTGGAATTTAGCTCATCTAGTAGGCTCCAGTCACTGGGAAGCTGGGTTTCGCTTCGTAATCCGTGAAAGTTTGCACGCCCTGCCACATCATATCTGTCTGATTATACAGCTCCGGATCAACCGTACGAGCAGAGATGTAGACAGCTGTTAAAGTTTTGTCGTTCCAGTGTGCGTGCCTACCCCAGGTAGGCGCTGAGACGTAGACAGGTGTTTTCATGTTGTCGTTCCCGTTGTACCAGCGTCTGAGAAACTCAGCCCCCATCTTCAGAGCACCTGTACCCCCCAGACATTGCACCGCTCCCACCTGACAGAGAGAGAGAGACAGACATACAGAATGAGAGTGAGCGAGAGAGAGAGAAGAGGATAGGGAGAGAAGATTGGGAAAGAGAGAGAAGATCGGGAAAGAGAGCGATTCGGAGAGAGAGAGAGAGAGATAGGGAGATAGAGCAACAGAGACAGAGGGGTTGGGGGAGAGAAACTAGATAAGTGACTTAGTAACTGCTTAAGAGCAATGTCGCTCACCAGTACTAATTTAAATGCAAATTCAGCTCAATATATGCATGATCGAGCACACACACACACAACACAACCCACCAACACAAACTCATACCCTGTTCTCCTGGATGGCAGGGCTGTCTTCTCCCAGGGCGATCTTGGATGCAGAGGACCTAAACTCAGGCAGACCCAGGATGGGCAGGTACTCATGGTTCAGACTGTTGTCTGCTACGATGATCTTCTCCACCTTCTTAACCACGGGCAGCACCCAGGGCTGGCCCTCATCTGTCCTATAGGCTGGAGGGGAGAGACAGGCTAGCTATAGCGGGTGAGGAGGGATACAGTGTTTCCAATATATGGGCCTGATATAGCCTACTAGCTAAGTGTTTTTACTAGAGTTGTGTTTGCTTTATGTTGTAGATTTTGCAGTAGCCCAACTCTGGCCCCAGGACTTTCTCTGCAGCTGGCATTACTGCCCTGGTGAGCAACCCACCCAGGAGGAGAGTTACTGCCCTGGTAAGCAAGCCACTCAGGTGGAGGATTACTGCCCTGGTGAGAACCCCACCCAGGAGGAGCATTACTGCCCTGGTGAGAACCCCACCCAGGAGGAGCATTACTGCCCTGGTGAGAACCCCACCCAGGAGGAGCATCCTGCTTAGAGAGTTTTGGATGCCAGCAACATATTAATTTTCCCACACACTCCAAAGGACATACTCTGGATTTAATCTGCTGCTCTGGTGTCACCCGTTCTGACCTTACAGCTGTTGAACTCCCCATAACTGACCATTTTTTCCTCTCATTTACAGTGGAACTCACTCTCTCCATCTCTAAAATATCACGCCTCATTTCATTTCGGAATATAAAGAATATCAATATCGCCACACTCACTTCAAGTATCCACTTCTTCTGCCTCCCTGACACTCACAATCTATCTACCCCTGATGATCTGGTCTCTCACTACAACACTGGACTCTGTTTCTTTTTCTGTCTCCGCCCCTTGGTTCACCCCCGATCTTCGTCTCTTGAAAGCCAAAGGTCGGCAGCTTGAACGTCTCTATAGAAAAACTGGTCTCACTATTCACAAAGAAATGTACAATAACCACATCTTACATTATAAGGACTCTGTTGCTAGCACCAAAACCCACTATTACTCCAGTATAATCATTGCTAATAAAGGAAACTCCAAGTCACTGTTTTCCCTACTTAACAATATCACCCAACCCCAGAACTTTCTCCCCCCTCACTTGTATACAACCTCCTTCTGCAACTCCACTATGTCATTTTTTACTGAGAAAATCAAAAACATCCACCAGCACCTTGGATCTATCCCTCACCTCAGCATCTCAGTCGACTTTCACCCATCCACACATTAATTTTCTTCCTTCCAGCTACCCGCTATTTCAGAAATCCCAGAACTTATCAGGAAATCCAAGCCTTCCACTTGTCAACTTGACCCCTTTCCCGCACAAGTTGTTAAAGCCTGCCTTTCCTCCCTGGTTCCCCTCATTTCTGCTATCATCCATTCCTCTCTCACTACTGGAACTGTTCCTACATCTTTCAAAACTGCTGCTATTACCCCAATTTTGAAAAAAATTGGTGCGGATCCCTCCGACTTCAACAACTTCCGTCCTATATCCAATTTACCATTCATTTCCAAAATTCTTGAAAAAACAGTTTCCTCTCAACTCCATTCTCATCTATCCCACAATAACTTGTATGAACAGTTCCAGTCCGGGTTCCGTCCACTTCANGGGCTCTGTCCTGGGGCCCCTACTTTTCATCATTTATCTCCTGCCCCTGGGCAATATCTTCCGCAAATTCAATATTCAATTCCACTGTTATGCTGATGACACCCAGCTCTACTTTTCGACCAAACCCTCGTCCACTCTCCCGCCCACCTCCCTTACTGACTGCATCTCGGAAATAAAAACCTGGTTTTCCCAAAACTTCCTCAAATTAAACAGTAATAAAACTGAGGTTCTCCTTATTGGCACTAAATCTACTTTATCCAAAACCGACAGTTTTTCTCTTAATATTGATAACTCCTCCGTTTCACCCTCCCCACAGGTTAAGAGTCTGGGTGTCATCCTTGACAGCACATTATCTTTTCAATCGCACATTAATAACATTACACGGTCTGCCTACTTCCATTTACGAAACATCAATCGACTCCGTCCCTCCCTTACCCCCCATACTGCCGCCGTCCTTGTCCACAGTCTCGTCACTTCCCGTTTGGACTACTGCAACTCTCTCCTTTTTGGCCTCCCTCATAAATCCCTCCATAAACTTCAACTGGTCCAGAATTCAGCTGCTCGCATCATTACTCTAACCCCCTCCATTCATCACATCACTCCTGTTCTCCAACAGCTTCACTGGCTCCCGGTCCAGTTCCGTATCCAATTCAAAGTCCTTCTGTTAACATTCAAGTCCATCCATAAACTCGCCCCCCCCATATTTGTCTGATCTCTTCCAGGGTCCAACTTCCACCCGCTCCCTTAGATCCTCTTCCTCCATACACCGGTCTGTCCCCCCCGCCCGTCTCACCACTATGGGGAGCAGAGCATTCAGCCGCTCTGCTCCCCGTCTCTGGAACTCATTACCATCCCAACTCAGAAACATCGATTCATTTTCCTATTTCAAATCACAACTCAAAACACATCGCACTTGACGTCAATTGCTCTGCTTCTTTTGTTGTTTTTAATGCTGTTCTATGCTTTTAAATGTCTTATGTTTCCCTGTACGGTGTCCTTGAGTGTCAAGAAAGGCACCTTAAATAAAATGTATTATTATTATTATTATTACTGCCCGATACAAATGTCAGGCTACAGACGTGCACTTTCCCCTGCGGTCCTAAACTCCAGTCAGCCACCACTGATAAGACAGCAACACTAGCAACTTACTCTGAGTGAACAGTGTTATTGAGCTAATGAGGAGAGGGCACTCCTGTCTGTAACAGGATCTTATCTGCTCATATTGACTGCAATAGTCTGTAAACATACTTCCATTCACATCTACTTTCTAACAGAGCACGAGGCCTAACTGTATCATTTGTGACTGAAGTTCAAGAGAAAACAGATATTTTCCTAAGTGGACATGGGTCCATCTCCTCTATCTGAGCATGCTAACACATGGTGTAGCTAGGTTATCTAGACTATTTTCAGCCATCTGACCACAGTAACAGCCTACTCTAGGAAGGGATTACTTAAGCAATAATGCCTGAGAACCCAGGAACTCTCAACAAGGGTTGTTCTGAGGCCCGAGGGAGATTAAGTTTATGAATTTCCTGCCTGGGCTGCGGGACAGTGGAATTATGAGATGAATACAGTATTTCTCTGGCATAGCTCTGCTCACATGTAGCGCAATGCTAATCCTGTAGTCCTGAGAGGCCAAACAAGCAGTCACAGGCAACACACACACACCAGGACTTCAGCCTTTTGGCCTCTGCGCTGCAGTGTTATATATTAACAGCACTCCACACAAAGATCCAGTAAGAAGAACAGTCACAAGGTGTGAAGTGGCTCCGTTCCACCCCAAAGTGCACTACTGTTGTGTGGGACTGGGGTGTATTCTGGCTACAGTCTCTCATAGGATCAGCGTAGAGAGCGTGAATGGGAGTGAATTGCTCTATGACCACGGTCCATTGATCTAGCTACAACTAATACTGACATGCCCATGACTCATTTATCTCCATCAACAACTACCAGCCTGTTCCAGTCTGTTCCTACTGTAGTGACAGAGCTACTTCCTTGGATGACTGCCAACTACAGGTTATAGACCTTGCTATGCTATCTGTGCCGACCACCCCTGTCTCAGTCCCCAGTATCTATGCTGCAATAGTCTCTGTGCCGGGGGCTAGGGTCAGTCTGTCCTATCTGGTGTAATTCTCCTGTCTTATCTGGTGTCCTGTGTGACCTTAGGTATGCTCCCGCTAATTCGCCTCTCTTTTTTTTTCTCTCTCTCTCCCTCTACCCCCCCACCCCCCACACACCCCCTCCCGGAGGACCTGGGCCATAGAACCATGCCTCAGGACTACCTGGCCTGACAACTCCTGGCTGTCTCCGTCCCCAGTCCACCTGGTCGTGCTGCTGATCCAGTTTCTGCTGTTCTGCCTGCAGCTATGGAACCCTGTTCACTGGATGTGCTACCTTGTTCCGGATCTGCTGTCTCGACCTCTGAATGTTCAGATATGAAAAGTCAACTGACATTAACTACTGAGGTGCTGACCTGTTGCACCCTCTACACCCACGGACTATTATTTGACACTGCTGGTCATCTATGAACGTTTGAACATCTTGAAGAACGATCTGGCCTTAAATGGCCATGTACTCTTATAATCTCCAACTGGCACAGCCAGATGAGGACCGGCCACCTCTAAGAGCCTGGTTCCTCTAGGTTTCTTCCTAGGATCCTAGCTGTCTCTGTGGAGTTTTTTCCTAGCAACTGTGCTTCTAAATCAAAATCAATTCAAATTTTATTTGTCACATACACATGGTTAGCAGATGTTAATGCGAGTGTCGCGAAATGCTTGTGCTTCTAGTTCCGACCATGCAGTAGTATCTAACAAGTAATCTAACAAATTCACAACAACTACCTTATACACACACACACGAGTAAAGGAATGAATACGAGTATGTACATCTAAATATATGGATGAGCGATGGCTGACCGGCGTAGGCAAGATGCAGTAGATGGTATAGAGTACAATATATAAATATGAGATGAGTAATGTAGGATATGTAAACATTATATGAATGGCATCGTTTAAAGTGTCTAGTGATACATTTATTTCATCCAATTTTTTATTATTAAAGTGGCTAGAGATTTGAGTCGATGGCCGAACGGCATAGGCAAGATTCAGTAGATGGTATAGAGTACAGTGTATACATTTGATATGAGTGATGTCGGATATGTAAACATTATATACAAAATTGTTTCAAGTGGCTAGTGATACATTTGTTACATCCAATTCCTATTATTTATAGTGGTTTGAGATTTAAGTCAGTATGTTGGCAGCAGCCACTCAATGTTAGTGGTGGCTGTTTAACAGTCTGATGGCATTGAGATAGAAGCTGTTTTTCAGTCTCTCGGTCCCAGCTTTGATGCACCTGTACTGACCTCGCCTTCTAGATGATAGCGGGGTGAACAGGCAGTGGCTCGGGTGGTTGTTGTCCTTGATGATCTTTTTGGCCTTCCTGTGACATCGGGTGGTGTAGGTGTCCTGGAGGGCAGGTAGTTTACCCCCAGTGATGCGTTGTGCAGTCCTCACTACCCTCTGGAGAGCCTTACGGTTGTGGGCGGAGCAGTTGCCGTACCAGGCGGTGATACAGCCCGACAGGACGCTCTCGATTGTGCAACTGTAGAAGTTTGTGAGTGTTTTTGGTGACAAGCCGAATTTCTTCAGCCTCCTGAGGTTGAAGAGGCGCTGTTGCGCCTTCACCACGCTGTCTGTGTGGGTGGACCATTTCAGTTTGTCCATGATGTGTACGCCGAGGAACTTAAAACTTTCCACCTTCTCCACTACTGTCCCGTCGATGTGGATAGGGGGGTGCTCCCTCTGCTGTTTCCTGAAGTCCACAATCATCTCCTTAGTTTTGTTGACGTTGAGTGAGAGGTTATTTTCCTGACACCACACTCCGAGGGCCCTCTTCTCCTCCCTGTAGGCTGTCTCGTCGTTGTTGGTAATCAAGCCTACCACTGTAGTGTCGTCAGCAAACTTGATGATTGAGTTGGAGGCGTGCTTGGCCACGCAGTCATGGGTGAACAGGGAGTACAGGAGAGGGCTGAGAACGCACCCTTGTGGGACCCCAGTGTTGAGGATCAGCGGGGTGGAGATGTTGTTTCCCACCCTCACCACCTGGGGCCGGCCCGTCAGGAAGTCCAGGACCCAGTTGCACAGGGTCAAGACCTAGGGTCTCGAGCTTAATGACGATCTTGGAGGGTACTATGGTGTTAAATGCTGAGCTGTAGTCGATGAACAGCATTCTTACATAGGTATTCCTCTTGTCCAGATGGGTTAGGGCAGTATGCAGTGTGTTTGCGATTGTGTCGTCTGTGGACCTATTGGGACGGTAAGCAAATTGGAGTGGGTCCAGGGTGTCTGGCAGGATGGAGGTGATATGATCCTTGACTAGTCTCTCAAAGCACTTCATGATGACGGAAGTGAGTGCTACGGGGCGATAGTCATTTAGCTCAGTTACCTTAGCTTTCTTGGGAACAGGAACAATGGTGGCCCTCTTGAAGCATGTGGGAACAGCAGACTGGGATAAGGATTGATTGAATATGTCCGTAAACACTGCGCATGCTCTGAGGACACGGCCAGGGATGCCATCTGGGCCAGCAGCCTTGCGAGGGTTTTACTCACGTTGGCTGCGGTGAAGGTGAGCCCGCAGGTTTTGGTAGCGGGCCGTGTCTGTGGCACTGTATTGTCCTCAAAGCGAGCAAAGAAGTTGTTTAGTTTGTCTGGGAGCAGGACATCGTGGTCCGCGACGGGGCTGGTTTTCTTTTTGTAGTCCATGATTGACTGTAGACCCTGCCACATTCCTCTCGTGTCGGAGCCGTTGAATTGTGACTCTACTTTGTCTCTATATTGACGCTTAGCTTGTTTGATTGCCTTGCGGAGGGAATAGCTACACTGTTTGTATTCAGTCATGTTTCCGGTCGCCTTACCCTGGTTAAAAGCAGTGGTTCGCACTTTCAGTTTTGGGCGAATGCTGCCATCAATCTACGGTTTCTGGTTGGGGAAGGTTTTAATAGTTGCTATGGGTACAACATCACCGATGCACTTGCTAATAAACTCGCTCACCGAATCAGCGTATACATCAATGTTGTTGTCTGATGCTGTCCGGAACATATCCCAGTCCACGTGCTTGAAGAAATCTTGCAGCGTGGAATCAGATTGGTCAGACCAGCGTTGAACAGACCTGAGAACGGGCGTTTCCTGTTTTAGTTTCTGTCTGTAGGCTGGGAGCAACAAAATGGAGTCATGGTCAGACTTGCCCGAAAGGAGGGCGGAGAATAGCCTTGTATG
>QNTS01001170.1:51775-102815 GCA_003317085.1 Hucho hucho
AGACTGGACATTGGCAAGTAGAATACTCGGGAGAGGTGCGCGATGTGCCCGTCTACGGAGCCTGACCAGAAGACCGCCCCGTCTCCCCCTTCTCCTGCGCCGCCGTTGTTTTGAGTCGCCGGCTGGGATCCAGTCTATTGTCCTGGTTGGTGGACCAAACAGAGGATCCGCTTCGGGAAAGTCGTATTCCTGGTCATAATGTCGGTAAGTTGACGTTGCTCTTATATCCAATAGTTCCTCCCGGCTGTATGTAATAAAACTTAAGATTTCCCGGGGTAACAATGTGAGAAGTAATCCATAAAAAAACAAAATACTGCATAGCTTCCTGAGAACGTGAAGCGAGGCTGCCATCTCTGTTGGCGCCAGAAGTTGAATTCTACATCTGCATTGGTTGCCCTTTGGGGTTTTAAGTACTTTGTGACTACTGCTGATGTAAAAAGGGCTTTATAAAATAAATGTGATTGAAATTTGACAGTAGATTCTGCACAATCAATCATCAGACCAAGCAAGGACATCATGCATGTCATGTCCAGCCTGAATTCATCCTTACCTTCTCCCTACTTTGAAGAAGTATGCTAGCCTAATCACTGATCTGGATAACATGATTGATTGGATAGGTGAAAAGGTTTCACCACATAGAACAGATCCAGTCATGTCACATCATTGAGGGATGATGCATTCTGTCACATTTTTCAAACAGGGTCCAGCACCACAGCAAACATTTTATTTAACTAGGCAAATCAGTTAAGAACAAATTATTTACAATGACTGCCTACAGCGGCCAAACCCGGACAACGCTGGGCCAATTGTGCGCCACCCTTTGGGACTCCCAATCACAGCCGGTTGTTATACAGCCTGGTTTCGAACCAGGGTGTCTGTAGTGACGCCTAGCTAATTTGTCCTATTTAGCTCGCTTGCGTTGCTAGCTAATTTGTCCTGGGATATAAACATTGAGTTATTTTACCTGAAATGCACAAGGTCCTCTACTCCGCCAATTAATCCACACATAACGGTCAACCGAATAGTTTCTAGTCATCTCTCCTCCTTCTTAGGCTTTTTCTTCTCTTGACTTTATATTGCGATTGGCAACTTTTATAAATTAGGTGCATTACTGCCACTGACGTTCGTCTTTCAGTCACCCACGTGGGTATAACCAATGAGAAGATGGGAGAGCACTTGCAGCTCGATCTGCATCACAAATAAACTTCTATTTTAGCCCTTGGCAACACAGCAAGCAGTGTGGGTGCAATAATTGAATAATATAGATTTCTAAATTCATTTTGTAACGCATGTGACGCGAGCGGTGTAGTTAATAGTTTGTCATACAGGATAGCTAGCTATGTTAACTAGTAGCGTTAGTTGGCTAGTTACTGTTTAGCATCTGTTTACGTGATAACTGTTGTGACAAATCTCCCCCTGACAGAATGCCCCCCGCCCCATTCGCGTGAACGCACTAACTGTTTCATTGCTATGATTTGCTTGCTAGTTGAGATTTCTGCTCTTCACTCCGTTGTCAGTTTAGCCAACATTTCACTGATCTTAGCAACAGAAAGCATTTTTTATTTGTGTCCTTCAAGGCAGCTATCAACGATCACGTTAGGCTGAATTTCATTTTATTATGGCGGTTTGATCGCGGGGGAGGCACTAGTAATGTCTGCAGTTTTCGGTTTTGCTATTTCTTTGAAGTGTATTAGTCTCTAAATAAAACTCTTTGCCAAAATTCGTAATCTCTCCCATGTCTTATTCGACTAGTAGTTGTTCTGAAATGTTTATTGCTTGCCTACATTTTCCTCCCTGCTCTGTTTTAATATAACACACAGACATTAATTTCGGTTGCCTATCCTGACGTGAAGTTCGCTCTACAGAAAGTATTTGACTCTAGTGACAAAATTAAGGAAATTAAAAGGGGGGCTGGTCATCTCATATTTCTTACCTCCAACTCCGAGGTTCACCTTCATTGGGTTTGGGTCCTCTTTGAAATCATTCGACAGTTTGAAGACCGCCACTGGGGTGGCTTGGGGAACCTCGCCGAATAATGACATGATGATGAATATTACCGAGGCGGAATGTTAGCTAAAACGGCAAAACAACCGGGGACAAACCGCTGTTCTGTCTAATGGACGAAGTAGGAAAATAATTTCACCTTCAATTTGGATGGATTTGGTCAGTGGAAAATGGGTGTGAGAGATTTGACCAATAGAAATCGAAAGCAACCAGCTGACTAAAGAATCAGCCAATCCTAGCGACGATTGAAAAGGGGTGAAATAATGTGACGTAGTTGACAGTTTGTGGCAACGACTAAACATCATTGGAGATTGACACGTTCATATGCAAATCTCGGTCGCTGAATATGAATAAACGGGTTTAACGATGTTTTGGTTTTCCCTTCAAAAAGGAGGGGATTCGATTTAATGCCCCGGGCATGACCCAGTGACCGTGTTAGCGTTGATTGCATTCGATTTGGAACCGTTTTCTGACAAAAATGCCTTTATACTGGCTTCGCCCGGTCACATGACGGGCCATAGACCAGTTCCACCCGGGGAAGTTTAATCGATTCCCTTCAATGTATAAACCCCTAGGAAATAACTACAACGTTATTGCATGGTTATGTAATAACATTTATTTCTAAGAGGTTTCTACAATTTTGCAGGGAAATAAAACGCCTCATAACATCCACAGTAGTTAAAGGTTTTCTGATTTTCTCTTCACAAACAGGCATCCGAATGAACCTGTTAATTCGCATTTTAATCAAAAAGATTTCGGTCGTATTCCTCTGCTCAGGCGTTGCATGCGTCAACCAGTGGTTGCGTGCCACGTAATCGACGATGCCGTCGCGCACCAGATTGCTATAACATATCATGTGGTAAACTGATACGTAAAATACCTATCTAGGCGTTGTAAGATCTGAGCAGGGGAACCCGACCTCTGCCACGCTATGTCAAATTCGAACGTCACACACCCACACCTTTTGAAATCACTTCTCTATCTATCCACAAGGTAGCACCCCAAGCTTGTTATTCGTGATCCACCATGATTTCTGCCCTGGACCACAGATCAGCCTCTCTTTATACTATATGTTGTCCAAGGGACATCATGCCTTGGTCAAGGAACACAACATTGACCATATATCAGTGTTTATGGGCAACTTCTTCAACAGAGAAATAGAATACGTTTTTTTGTTTCTTCCTCATTCGACCAAGTGCCACCTTCACTGAACTATAAGCTTTAAGTGCAGGTAGACTACTGTAGTACACCTTAATAATGATGACACATTTCCAGCATGGCTCCCTTGACAGGTTTATAATCCCTGTGTCAACTCTGTTTGAATGCAGACATGCCAATGCAGATTTGAATCCAAACCAAACAGTGTTGATTCCAGAGCAGTATTTGTGTATGTGTGTGTGCACACGTGCGTGGGTGCATGTGTGTGCATTTATGCATGTGTGTGGATATGTTTGTGTGTGACTGAGTGTGTACTCTCTCCCTCAGCTGTCTGTCTGTCTCCCTGAGGTGAAGTGGTTGATAAATGAAGGCCACTTTACTCTGCTCTTTCATCCCTCGGGTCTCGTGGACTAGAATGGAACATTTCTCAGTTCTCAGTAGAAGAGCCACCATGTGTCATGCTTCAACGCTTCAATACTCTCTCTGTGTCTGCTGTTAGTGGGTTACCTAAAATAACATTTTATTGACTGTACTTTTATTATTGGTATCTGAAAGGCTGGTCTGATGGCATACCAACCAACTCACTGTACTGTATAAGGTTATTTACTGTTGCTTACTTAGCATACTGGATGGCATTTGGTTGGGGCCACTAGTGAAAGGCAACATCTGACCCAAAAAGGCTTCTATGTTTGGGGACTTCTCTGGTTTCCACCTCACTTCCCAGGCCAGGTGCAGGGTAACCCCAGTGGGCCTTCCTGCCAGAAGAGGGTCTGGCTTTCTGAAGGCCAGGGTGACCCCCCTCTCAGACAGTAGCTGTTTTCATTCTTTCTGACCAGGTGAGAGCAGGTATCAGTGTGTGTGTTACCTGTCACTGTCAGGCCAGCAATTATAGGATTTGAGCTCTCTGAGCAGAACAGGCTTCAGGCCTGGGGCCAAGAGGAGCCTGGAGACAACCGAGAAGACAAGGGGGCCCAAGGTCTGGGCTGCCAGTCCCTCCCCCTGTCAGTCAGGGTAAGGACTGACATGGCGTGTGGGTGTGGGAGTGGGCGGGTGTGGGTGGGAGTGAGTGGGTGAGGGATTATGATTGACAGCAGTAGCTCCTGGGGAGACACAGCCATGAGGTGTGTGTGTCACAGAGAGAGATATCGAAGTGCATTCTTTATCTCCTGTTTTCGTTTCTACTCGGTCCAATAACATTTAGAGAAAGAAAATATTGTTTGTTTCATAGAGTGAATTTATTTTGGTTTCAGGTTATCAGGTTATCAGGGACTGTGTCGGAAGTCAGACAATGACACCAAACACTCACACACACGAGCGTGTGCCCAAACACACACAACCACAACCACATTCCACCGGAGGAATATAACACAACCACGAGAATACACACACAAACACTGCTGGATTCTAGCGGGGACCTTCTGGCGTGGCTCACATGTTGTGTTGCCCTTAGTGTCTGTGGGTCAGTGATCTGTGTTGAGTGACTGTCTTTCAGCTCTCCGCACTGTTTGTTTTCCTGAGACAGTGTCATCAATTCTGCAACAAGAGATCAGACACACCAACAACAGAGACACAGGGACCTTCCCTGTATGCAGCGACCCTGAATAGTGGTGCGTGTATGCAGTAGCCAGACATGCCTCACTGTGTGTGGGTGTGTGTTCAGTGACGGATGCTGCATCCATGCAGTAGCTGGACGTGTCTTCCCTTCCAGGGGCCATTGATCAAAGGTATGCAAACCTAGTTTTCTACACATTCCACTACACCTGAGAAATCACAGACATCCCCTCACGCATTTACAGCACTCCATTTAACATGGTTTGCAATGCAAATATAGACATGGGGATGCTTGTATATTAGAATATATGGAAGTGACTCTGACAAGCTTACCACATTGTTGCAATACCTTCAAACCACATTAGATGACAATGGTTTACATAGGATGTTTACATGTATGTTGTAATACTTTTGAATGGTTGGGATGGCTTTGAGAGGGATATTCAATGTACCATAGGGTAATATTGGCCTGCAAGCCTCTATTTCTCTCCCTCACTACTTCTATAACTGTTTCTCTTTTTCTCCCTCTCCAACAAATACCCTTCGTAAAAATGTTTTTTACCTGTGCCTAAGCATTGCCTAGGCTTTAGGTCACCAAGTGAATATAGTCTTGTGGAACGCAGGAAACCTGGATTTGAACCCAGTCGGTCACACTAACCCTGACCTCCACAAGTGAGAAAGTAGTAGGCGTGAAGATAGATTCCTACTAAATTCACTTCTACAGTAATTGATTGATGTAGTGTTTAGTTTAGCTGACTCTGACTGACCAGACCTGAGCTCAGTATAGCTATGCACCGCTGTAACAATAGGAGGAAGTGGTAGGATCATGTCTGCGTTTCTACATCCATCCTTTGACTGTACGTCTCTATGAATTATATTATATTTGACCTATAACCATGGTCTTCAATTCATCCTTTCGCTCCAAACAGCTCATAATTCAACCTGATTGATTTTAATAAACAATGAACAATGATGTTAATGCCTCATCGTTGCTGTATTGAAATTTACAGAGAGAGAGAGAGCATTGCGTGCTTCTCTTCCAGTTCAGTATTTATTTCCAGAGTTAAATACTTAAGAATGGGACGTCATGACTTAAAGTAAATAAGCTGTCACAGTAATGGAGCAACACAAGCATTTTCTCAGCAAGATGTTTACCTTGTGTGTGTGTGTGTGTGTGTGTGTGTGTGTGTGTGTGTGTGTGTGTGTGTGTGTGTGTGTGTGTGTGTGTGTGTGTGTGTGTGCGTGTGTGTGTGTGATTCATAACAACCGTGTTTGAGTGCAACCATTGCTATAAACTGTCCTACATGCCTGTGGCCAGATGAACTCAACTCAACCTTTCGATTTTGTTCCAACATGGCTGTCCAGACCAGACAGATGTTTTATTGATACAGAAACACAGCAGCAGCAGGCCAAAGACTGGGAACCTCTGTCCACACATCCTATGCACACATTTTTACATTTACATTTGAGTCATTTAGCAGACCCTCTTACCCAGAGCGACTTACGGTTAGTCTATTCATCTTACAGTTTTTTTTACTCGCTTTGGTACTATTTTCAGAAGTATGTGGTGAATTTTAAAAACTCTTAGCACAAAAATCCAAACTGGCAACACTTGTAACACAGCCAGTCTTATCTTCAAAACCTTTCATTATGCATTAATTTTGTTTCTAGACATCTTTCACCACACAATCATTGATCAAAAATATATGTGTACTATGAAATAAAAGGAGTACATTGATTTAATCACCAAAACACAACAGAATTAAATCTTCTCAATGTAGTATATCAGAAAGTATTCAGACCCCTTGACTTTTTCCACGTTTTGTCAAGTTACAGCCTTATTCTAAAATGGATTAAATTGTTTTCCCCCCTCATCAATCTACACACAATACCCCACAATGACAAAGCAAAAACAATACCCCACAATGACAAAGCAAAAACAATACCCCACAGTGACAAAGCAAAAACAATACCCCACAATGACAAAGCAAAAACAATACCCCACAATGACAAAGCAAAAACAGATTTTTAGAAATTGTTGCAAATTTAAATCATACAAATAAAAAAGGAAATATCACATTTACATAAGTATTCAGACCCATTACTCAGTACTTTGTTGAAGCACCTTTGGCAGCGATTACAGCCTTGAGTCTTCTTGGGTATGACGCTACAAGCTTGGCACACCTGTACTTGGGGAGTTTCTCCCATTCTTCTCTGCAGATCCTCTCAAGGTCTGTCAAGTCGGATGTGGAGTGTCGCTGCAGAGATATTTTCAGGTCTCTCCAGAGATGTTCGATCGGGTTCAATTCCGGGCTCTGGCTGGGCCACTCAAGGACATTCAGAGACTTGTCCTGAAGCCACTTCTGCATTGTCTTGGCTGTGTGCTTATGGTCGTTGTTCTATTGGAAGGTAAACCTTCGCCCCCAGTCTGAGGTCCTGAGCGCTCTGGAGCAGGTTTTCATCAAGGATCTCTCTGTACTTTGCTCCGTTCATCTTTCCCTCAATTCTGACTAGTCTCCCAGTCCCTACCACTGAAAAACACCCCCACAGCATGATGCTGCCACCACCATGCTTCACTGTAGGGATAGTGCCAGGTTTCCTCTAGACGTGACGCTTGGCAGAGAATGTTTCGCTTTGTCGTTTTGGGGTATTGTGTGTAGTTTGATGAGGATTTTTTCAAATTTAAGTTTAGATTTTAGAATAAGGCTGTGACGTAACTAAATGTGGAAAATGTCAAGAGGTCTGAATACTTCTCGAAGGCACTGTACATGTTTAAGCGGTCCTGTACGTAGCTCAGTTCATAAGAGCATTTCACTAGCAACACCAGAGTTGTTTTAAATATGTTGTTGGACCATAAACAAATTTGGCTCATTAATCTATACAGTCCAAATAATGATGATCCACACTTCTTTGAAAATATATATAATAATTTATCAAGCCTACAAGAAATACCAGACTCTATTATTATGGTGGGAGATTATAATATGGTTTTAAATACCTCAATGGACGGTAAAGGAAATCAAACTACAAACTATCACCCTTATGCAAATCACAAAGATCATGGATATGGTGGATATATAATGAAGCTAGTGGATATATGGAGGCTTAAATATCCTGACCTAGTGAGATATACATGGTGGAGGCTCAATCAAGCTAGTCATCTTGACTACTTTCTTATGTAATTCTCGCTGGCACCAAAAGGAAAAAAAAGAAATGTGTTGATAGGGGACAGAATGTGATCGGACCATCAAATAATTGGCATATACATTACTCTTACGGAATTTTCACATGGGCGAGGATATTGGAAAATTAATCAAAGCCTATTGGATGACAACTTGACAGAAGTATTTATAACTGACTTTTTCCAACACAACACACTGTAGGTACAGCAGATCCCCTTCTTGTATGGGACACTTAAATGCGCCTTTAGAGCCCATGCAATTCAATCCTCATCTTTAAATCAAAAGCAATTCAAGTCAAGAGAATCCATATTTAGAAAGGAAATGGAGGGACTAACAGTACAGATAGATAGCAATAAAAACTGTACCACAGAGGCACAGAATACGTTAATATTCAAATAAATGAAAGATCAAAGGATATATATGATTTTAAAAAATGAAGCAAACTGGATGGAATATGGGGAAAAAATCACAATAAAAAAAAAATCTTCAACATAGAAATGCTACTAAAGAAAATGGACTGGAACTTGTTACAAATGATGGAGTCACCCATGATTCACCTAAATATATTTTGAAAGCACTTTAAACATATGTTTTCATTTCAGTCTCCTCCATCTCCACTAACCAAAGTTAATTATAATGATTTTTTTCCTATTAATAATGTAAAATTAACAGCAGTAGAGAAAGACTCATGTGAAGGCCAAATTACAGAGGTATACCAAACCTTTTATGATGTACTCAGAGGACCGTTATTAGCATATTTTAACCATACCTATAAAAATGGTATATTAGCAGACACTCAACAAGAAGGTCTGATTTCATTATGACTGAACAAGAACAAAATATTATTTACAATGACGGCCTACCCCCCGGCCAAACCCTCCCCTAACCTGGACGACGCTGGGCCGCCCTATGGGACTCCCAGTCACGGTCGGTTGTGACAGCCTCGGAACGAACGAGGGTCTGTAGTGACACCTCTATATATAAATGCCTGGAATATTTCAATTTTGGAGAATCTCTTATACAATGGTTTAAAGTTATGTATAGTAACCTTAGGTGTAAAATAGTAAATAATGGCTACTTATCAGAAAGTTTTAACTGTCAAGAGGAGTCACTTTTATTGATAACTTTGACACCTTCTGGAAACAGAAGATACTCTACAGGAATGAGTCCATCCAAATCATCTTGGCTCCTGGACTCTGTCCACGCATTTTAAGGCTGCGTTGAAACAATGACTGGTAAATGATCCAAGACCAGCTCAGTTAATCCCTACCATTGTGACAATGAGTCATCATAATGCTGCATCAAATGTACATGATCTTAGGGGCATTGGCAAACACAATGTAAGTCATTTAATTTATGTACCCCTAATTGCACCGAATTCATCTGTTTATCCTACAGTTATTGTAAGCAGTAATCATGAGCCTATAAACCAGAGTTACACTGTTAGCACTGAGGCGGTGTGCAATAGTAGGAAGACCACTTTATGCAGCTCACCCTGCACTATCAGCTCCAATGTAAATAACATGAGTAAGTCTACCTCTGATAAGCTTCCCAGTAAAGCATTAAAAACAATCAAGCAACCCAGAATAGTGCTAAAAATAGCCCATATTAACATGTAGCCTAAGAAACAAGGTCCATGAAGTCAATAACTTGCCTGTAACAGATGCCATTCATATTCTGACTATCTCTGAACTCACTTAGATAAAACCTTTGATGATACAGTGGTAGCAATACATGGTTATAATATCTACCGAAAAGACAGAAATGCCAATAGTGGCGGTGTTGCAGTCTATATTCAGAACCACATTCCTGTAAAGCTTAGAGACAATCTAATGTTAAATATGTTGAAGTAATATGGCTACTGGTTCATCTGCCTCACCTAGAGCCCATTCTTGTGGGAAGCTGCTATAGACCACCAAGTGCTAACAGTCAGTATCTGGATAATATGTGTGAAATGCTTGATAATGTATGTGATATCAACAGAGAAGTATATTTTGGGGGTAATTTAAATATTGACTGGCTCATCAAGCTACCCACTCAGGAAAAAACTTCAAACTGTAACCAGTGCCTGCAATCTGGATCAGGTTGTCAGTCAACCTACCAGGGTAGTTACAAACAGCACAGGAATAAAATCATCCACAGGTATTGATCACATCTTTACTAACGCTGCTGATATTTGCTTTAAAGCAGTATACAAATCCATAGGATGTAGTGATCACAATATAATAGCCATATCCAGGAAAACCAAAGTTCCAAAGGCTAGGCCTAATATAGTATATAAGAGGTCATACAAGAAGTTTAGTTGTGATTCAAATGTTGATGATGTAAAGAATATTTGCTGGTCTGTGGTGTGTAATGAGGAGCAACCAGACGCTGCACTTGACTCATTTATGAAACTACTTATTCCAGTTACAAAAAAGCACACACCCATTAAGAAAATGACTGTAAAAACTGTTAAATCCCCTTGGATTGACGAGGAATTGAAAAATTGTATGGTTGAGAGGGATGAGGCAAAAGGTATGGCAATTAAGTCTGTCAGCCCAACTGATTGGCAAATGTACTGCAAATTAAGAAATCATGTGACTAAACTAAAGAAAAATAAAAAATAAATTGCACTATGAAACAAAGATAAATTATATAAAGAATGATAGTAAAATGCTTTGGGCACCTTAAATTAAATATTGGGAATAAAAGCCAACTCGGCTCCTTCATTCATTGAATCAGATGGTTCATTCAACACAAAGCCCACTGATATTGCAAACTACTTTAATGACTTTTTCATTGGCAAGATAAGCGAACTTAGGGATGACATGCCAGCAACAAACGCTGACACTACACATCCAAGTATATCGGACCAAATTATGAAAGGCAAGAATTGTACTTTTGAATTCCATAAAGTCAGTGTGGAAGAGGTGAAAATTTGTTGTTGTCTATCAACAATGACAAGTGACCGGGGTCTGATCTGGATTGAAAATGACTGAGGAAATAATCAGACGATATTACCACTCCATCTTCAATTTAAGCCTACTAGAGTGCGAGAGCGTGTGCCCTAAGGCCTGGAGGGAAGCAAAAATCATTCCACTACCCAAGAATAGTAAAGCCCCCTTTACTGGCTCAAATATCCGACCAATCAGCCTGTTACCAACCCTTAATAAACTTCTGTCAAAATTTTTTTGACCAGATACAATGCTATTTCACAGTAAACAAATTGACAACAGAATTTCAGCATGCTTATAGGGAAGGACACTTAACAATCACAGCACTTATACAAATGACTGATGATTGGCTGAGAGAAATTGATGATAAAATGATTGTGGGGGCTGTCTTGTTAGACTTCAGTGCAGCTTTTGACATTATTGATCATAGTCTGCTGCTGGAAAAATTTATGTTTTATGGCCTGCTATAATGTGGATAAAGAGTTACTTGTCTAACAGACACAGAGGGTGTTCTTTAATGGAAGCCTCTCAAATATAATCCAGTTAGAATCAGGAATTCCCCAGGGTAGCTGTTTAGGCCCCGTTACATTTTTACTAACGACATGCCACTGACTTTGAGTAAAGCCAGAGTGTCTATGTATGCGGATGACTCAACGCTATACACTTTAGCTACTACAGTGACTGAAATGACTGCAACACTCAACAAAGAGCTGCAGTTAGTTTCAGAGTGGGGGGCAAGGAATAAGTTAGCCCTAAATATTTCTAAAACTAAAAACATTGTATTTGGAACAAAATACTCACTAAACCCTTATCCTCAACTAAATCCTGTAATAAATAATGTGGAAATTGAGCAAGTTGAGATGACTAAACTGCTTGGAGTAACCATAGATTGTAAACTGTCATGGTCAAAACATATTGATGCAGTAGTAGCAAAGATGGGGAGAAGTCTGTCTATAATAAAGCAATGTTCTGCCTTCTTAACAACACTATTAACAAGGCAGGTCCTTACAGGCCCTAGTTTTGTCGCACCTTGACTACTGTTCAGTCGTGTGGTCAGGTGCCACAAAAAAGGACTTAGGAAAATTGCTATTGGCTCAGAACAGGGCAGCACGGCTGGCCCTTAAATGTACACAGAGAGCTAATATTAATAATATGCATGTCAGTCTCTACTGGCTGAAAGGGGAGGCGAGATTGACTTCATCACTACTTTTATTTATGAGAGGTATTGACATGTTGAATGCACCGAGCTGTCTGTCTAAACTACTGGCACACAGCTCGGACACCCATGCATACCCCACAAGACATGCCACAAGAGGTCTCTTCACAGTCCCCAAGTCCAGAACAGACTATGGGAGTCACACAGTACTACATAGAGCCATGACTACATGGAACTCTATTCCACATCAAGTAACCGACGCAAGCAGTAAAATTTGATTTAAAAAACAGATAAATAAACACCTTCTGGAACAGTGGGGGACTGTGAAGCAACACAAACATTGGCACAGACACATGCATGCACACACACACACGATAACATACGCACTATACATTCACATGGATTTAGTACTGTAGATATGTGGTAGTGGTGTAGGGGCCTGAGGGCACACAGAGTGTTGTGAAATCTGTGAATGTATTGTAATGTTTTAAAAATTGTATAAACTGCCTTAGTTTTGCTGGACCCCAGGAAAAGTAGCTGCTGCTTTGGCAGCAGATAATGGGGATCCATAATAAATACAAAATACAAATAAAAACAATAAAAAAAGGTTGTCCAATATCGACCTAAATTTATATCTATTTATTATGGCCATCGAAATGTTAGCTATTAAAATCAGATCCAACAATAATATCAAGGGCCTAAAAATCCATGGCTTAAAAACAAGGTGTCATTATACGCTTATGATTCATGATTCATGTTTTCTTTTAAATCCACAACTTGGATTCCTCCACAGCCTTATAGAGAATCTAGATACTTTTTTCTAACCTCTCTGGATTACAACCAAATTATAATAAATGCACTATATTACGTTGTGGATCACAAAAAAAACGTTTACATTACTGTGTAGTTTACCAATAAAAATGTCCGACGGTGAAGTGGACATACTCGGTTTTCATATCCCGAAAGAAAGAAAAGATCTCATTACAAAACAAAAAATCATAGAAGGTTAGCAAAAATATATAAGATCTTGGTACCGTGGAAAGAAAAATACCTGTCTATTTGTGGAAAGATCACACGGATTAACTCTTTAGTCATATCCCAGTTTACCTATTTGCTTATGGTCTTGCCTACATCTAGTAACTTGTTTTTTAAATTATGTGAATAAAAAAGATTCAATTTTATTTGAAACAGCTAAATTAAACGGGCCTATTTATATAATGAATATGAATTCAGAGTGCAGAAATGATTAAATATTAAAGCATTAGACCTCTTACTAAAGGCTTCAATCATACAAAAGTTGTACTTAAATCTGACTTTGTTCTCCAGCAGATTAGAAAACCCCATTTTCAAGAAAGGACTTTTTCCCTTTATTCAGATTACAACCTCTCACTGTTGGTTATTTGAAAATGAAATAATCTTCAAAATATTGCTATTTTTAAAACAAGGCATAGAAAGTTGGTTGCAATTTCAGTTTAATCCACCAGAAAAGATAGAAAATTACAAATATTGCAGCAAACATTATGGTTAATCTCAAATATAGTAATTGATTAAAAAAAACAATATGTTTGGAAAAAACTTTTAAAAAAGGTATAATGTTTGTAAATTATATCATAAATAGGACTGGTGCAGTTATGTCACACATGCAGCAAACAGAAATACAGTACATTTGGAAAGTATTCAGACCCCTTCGCTTTTTCAACATTTTGTTACGTTACAGCCTTATTCTAAAATTTATTCAAAGCTGATATGGCTGACTTGAGTTTTTTACTGACAATTGATTTGTACAAACTATGGCATAAGGGGACGAAGAGTGGATAAGAGGCAATCTGTACTTCGATCAGGACATTAATGAGTGAGCTAGGATGGATGTAGTCATAACTATTTGTTCAGCACTTTTGAAATATACAGTACAGCGACAAAATTCAGAACATGGGCCGTTCTTACAGTATTCTCCCTGTACACCAAGATTGAACCATAGGATAAATAAAGGAGGAATATACTGTAAGCAGACAATGAAAGCTCTGACAATATTCAATAGTTAAATTTTTCTAAAACAGGCTATAGGCTACATGTGCACCACCAAGTCAGAACAGTAGGCTAAGTTATGAGGGGGACAGGGACCAAATTATTAGGGTGAGGCACATGGGCTACTAACAGCTTACTACACAACATACACTTAGTATTACTTTCTTAGCTAAAGTATACATATCTCCCTGGCATATTACATCATTTATGCAGCAGCATACAATACATATTTGGACACACCTTGTTGTGATGTGCTCACTTGAACAGGAAGATGGTGTGGTTGTCCTTCAAGGGCAAATTTTGTCATCAAACTTTGTCATCAAAGTCTGCCATTCTCTGGATGTAGGGTGCTTTCAAGACAACTGGGAACTCAGAAAAATACAAGGACAAATCATGACGTCAGTAATCTTCAGGTTGGAGATCTAGAAAGAGGTCAGAGTTCACGACTTGGAATTCCGAGTTGGATGACTGTTCAAAACTTATTTTCCCAGTCGGAGTTCCCATTTGTCTTGAACTCACTGAAGTCTTTTGCATGTGAATGTTTATAATTTTAAGCTTGGAAAAGAGACCCTTAAACCCAGACTTGGGACCACACACCCACTCCACTTAATAGCAGGCTGGTGATTGCTTTGCAATGCTTGCAGTTAACCACTGATACCTTCCAAACCACTCATTGTTTAATTTGAGATTTCCAACTTGTTGTGTAATGCTTACGTCCATTGGCTGATGAGCACTGATACAGTTTATCCATAATTTCTCTTCATAAACTCAGCAAAAAAGAAACGTCCTTTTTTCAAGACCCTGTCTTTCAAAGATAATTCGTAAAAATCCAAATAACTTTACAGGTCTTCATTGTAAAGGGTTTAAACACTATTTCCCATGCTTGTTCAATGAACCTTAAACAACGAATGAACATGCATCTGTGAAAAGGTCGATAAGACACTAACAGCTTACAGACGGTAGGCAATTAAGGTCACAGTTATGAAAACTTAGGACACTAAAGAGGCCTTTCTACTGACTCTGAAAAGCACCAAAAGAAAGATGGCCAGGGTCCTTGCTGATCTGCGTGAACGTGCCTTAGGCATGCTGCAAGGAGCCATCAGGACTGCAGATGTGGCCAGGGCAATAAATTGCAATGTCCGTACTGTGAGACGGCTAAGACAGCGCTACAGGGAGACAGGACGGACAGCTGATCGTCCTCGCAGTGGCAGACCACGTGTAACAACACCTGCACAGGATCGGTACATCCAAATATCACACCTGCGGGACAGGTACAGGATGGCAACAACAACTGCCTGAGTTACACCAGGAACGCACAATTCCTCCATCAGTGCTCAGACTGTCCGCAATAGGCTGAGAGAGGCTGGTCTGAGGGATTCTAGGCCTGTTGAAAGGCAGGTCCTCACCAGACATCACCGGCAACAACGTCGCCTATGGGCACAAACCCACTGTCGCTGGACCAGACAAGACTGGCAAAAAGTGCTCTTCACTGACAAGTCGCAGTTTTGTCTCACCAGGGGTGATGGTCGAATTCGCGTTTATCGTCGATGGAATGAGCGTTACACCGAGGCCTGTACTCTGGAGCGGGATCGATTTGGAGGTGGAGGGTCCGTCATGGTCTGGGGCGGTGTGTCACAGCATCATCGAACTGAGCTTGATGTCATTGCAGGCAATCTCAACGCTGTGCGTTACAGGGAAGACATCCTCCCTCATGGGGTACCCTTCCTGCAGGTTCATCTTGACATGACCCTCCAGCATGACAATGCCACCAGCCATACTGCTCGTTCTGTGCGTGATTTCCTGCAAGACGGGAATGTCATTGTTCTGCCATGGCCAGCGAAGAGCCCGGATCTCAATCCCATTGAGCACGTCTGGGACCTATTGGATCAGAGGGTAAGGTGCCTTGATGGAAGAGCGGGGTAACATCTTACAGCAAGAACTGGTAAATCTGGTGCAGTCCATGAGGAGGAGATGCACTGCAGTACTTAATGCAGCTGGTAGCCACACCAGATACTGACTGCTACTTTTGATTTTGACCCCCCCTTTGTTCAGGGACACATTATTCAATTTATGTTACTCACATGTCTGTGGAACTTGTTCAGTTTATGTCTCAGTTGTAGAATCTTGTTATGTTCATACAAATATTTACACATGTTAAGTTTGCTGAAAATAAACACAGTTGACAGTGAGAGGACGTTTCTTTTTTTGCTGAGTTTATGACAAGGATTGTAAAGTAGATTGTCGATTTCATTCATGATGATGACTGCTTGTTTAGCTTGCTAGCTAAGACTTTGAAAATATGATGTTTACATGATCAGTCCAATCAAAGCTATGGTAGATATAATGTGATTTGACATAATTTTATTTGTAGCCAATGACCTTGAGCCTTCTTGGATGGGCACATCTAATGTAACTCTATGTCAGCACCCAAGGGGTTGAATTTTCGAGCTCTCCCCGTAGATTTTGCGGTGACGTATTGTCCCCATGAGTGACAGAACACTGAGCCAATCACCGCGCAACTAGAGAACATTACCAACCCCTACAATTCATATTGTCCACTGGCTGCCCCACCACCACAGAAAGCACTGAGATAGGCTGAAACACCTGCATTTTGGAGCTGCCTTACTCAAGAAAGCAAAAAAGAGACCATGTTTTTATGCGGTTATGTTACATTGTTTGCAAACTGATATGTGACACATGTTAATGCCAGAATAACATGCAAAACAGGCCATTCTTTTTTTTAAATGTATATAATTATTTTGCTAAACAGGTGAGGCGGCTCTGCCCCACCTGCCCTGAATGAGGGGTCGCCACTGCACATTTGACAGTGCATGTCAGAGCAAAAACCAAGCCATGAGGTCAAAGGAATTGTCCATGGACCTCCGAGACAGGAAAGTATCGAGGCACAAATCTGGGGAAGGGTAGCAAAAAATGTAAACAGCGTTGAAGGTCCTGAAGAACACAGTGGCCTCCATCATTCTTAAATGGAAGAAGTTTGGAACACACCGAAGCTATTCCTAGAGCTGAGCAATCGGGGGAGAAGGGCTTTGGTCAGGGAGGTGACCAAGAACCCAATGGTCACTCCAATCAGGCCTTTATGGTAGAGTGGCCAGATGGAAGCCACTCCTCAGTAAAAGGCACATGACAGCTTGCTTGGAGTTTACCAAAAGGCAACTAAAGGACTCTCAGACCATGAGAAACAAGATTGTCTGGTCTGATGAAACCAAGATTGAACTCTTTAGCCTGAATGCCAAGCGTCATATCTGGAAGCAACCTGGCACCATCCCCAAAGTGAAGCATTGTGGTAGCAGCATATTTTTTGTATTTTACCTTTGTTTAACTAGGCAAGTCAGTTTAGAACAAATTCTTATTTTCAATGACTGCCTAGGAACAGTGGGTTAACTGCCTTGTTCAGGGGCAGAACAACCGATTTTTACCTTGTCAGCTCGGGGATTTGATCGTGCAACCTTTCAGTTACTAGTCCAACACTCTAACAACTAGGCTACCTGACTAGGCTACCTGCCTGCTGAGGCGGCTACTTGCCGCCCCATCATGCTGTGGGGATGTTTTCAGCGACAGGGACTGGGAGACTAGTCAGGATCGAGGGAAAGATGAAAAGTATGAGCAAAGTACAGAGTACAGAGAGATCCTTGATGAAAACCTGCTCCAGAGCGTTCAGGACCTCAGATTCACCTTCCAACAGGACAACGACCCTAAGCAATTGCCAGGACAACGAAGGAGTGGTTTCGGGACAAGGCTCTGAATGTCCCTGAGTGGCCCAGCCAGAGCCCGGATTTGAACCTGATCCAACCTGACAGAGCTTGAGAGGATCTGCAGAGAAGAATGGCATAGAAACTTCCCAAATACAGGTGTGCCAAGTTTGTAGAGTCATACCCAAGAAGACTCAAGGCTGTAATCACTGCCATCACTCAACAAAGTTCTGAGTAAAGGGTCTGAATACTTATGTAAATCTGATATTTTTGTTTTTAATTTTTTATTTCTTTGTCATGAAGGGGCTATTGTGTGTAGATGAATGAAAAAAAAACGATTTAATCCATTTTAGAGTAAGGCTGTAATGTAACAAAATGTGAAAAAAAATCAAGGGGTCTGAATACTTTTCAAATGCACTCTATATGGAAATGTCTGCTCTACTCAAAATCACAAAACTAATGGCAGCATTACCGCAAAAATGGAAGAGGCAACTGGAAGGGGGAGAAAGTAAGGAACTTGTCTATTGACCCTGCATTAAAACACTAAATTGGCTAAAGAAAAATGTGCTAAATAAAAAAGTATACCAGCTTCATTTAAGGACCAAAAAATTTACAGCTGGGCCATATAGATTGTAAAATGTTCAGTGTACCGATTCCATGGCACATAGTTTATGAATTTATACACAAAACAATGCTGGATTCAAAACTTGGAGTTTTTCTATTTAAATTATTATACAAAATTCTTGCAACCAATAGAACGTTATATATATATATATATATGGAGGATACAACCATCCCAGCTCTGCAGATTTTGCTGCGAAGAGACAGCATCATTAGATCATTTGTTTTGGTACTGTCCATTTTTGGGGCTCCCGGGTGGCGCAGCAGTCTAAGGCACTGCATCTCAGTGCTAGAGTGATTGGGAGTCCCATAGGGTGGCGTACAATTGGCCCAGCGTCGTCTGGGTTAGGGTTTGGCCGGGGTAGGCCGTCATTGTAAATAATAATTTGTTCTTAACTGACATGCCTAGTTAAATAAAGGTTAAGTAAAAAATAAATATGGAGCTTGTTTTTGGTCACAGGTTCAGGAATGGCTGAAGAATTGCAACATTTTCCTGGAGCTAACTCTGCAAATAGCACTACTGGGTGTTTTAAAAAGTCATAGTCAACCGTTCAATAATATAATAATACTCTTAGCAAAAATGTTTCTCTTTAATTTACAGTCTGTAGAAATTATGAGAATAGAAAGGTTCAGAACTTTTGTGAAACATCACAGCAAAGTAGAAAAATATATGGGAAATAGGAATCAAAACTGGATGGTGTTTAGAGAGATGGGAGGGGTTGTGTGGAGCTGAAGGATGGGACTAAAAACAAACAAAAGATAACTATTGTAAAATATACTGTGTCTGTAAAATGTATATAGTTTGTATACGCTAGAAGTATAAGCATAAGAGTTGTTGTCCATTAGTTTACTCCAATTATGGGAGGGATGACAGGGTTAGGGAATAATAATAAAGGAAAATATATTACAAAATATTGATATATTTTACATATTTACTAAGTAATAGTAAAATGTATTTTAAAAGAGAATCATATCAAAAGTAATGTGAGCCTTGCATTGTGAAACATGGATTTCTAGATGAAACACTGATTAAGTTTGGTGAAAAAGTGACAGTATGATTTTGTGTGTTGTACTTAGTCAATTGAAAATGTGCTAAGCCTTTTGAAACAGCTGCCTTTTTAATGATCTGTTTTGATTTTTGTACTAAAAAAGTATCACAGACTTGAATATTGCACTAAAGCGATACAAAAAACGAAGTTAGCTAGCTAGGTACGACCACCACGTCACAGCCATAGTAATTACATGTTTTCCTCGATAAAGCTGTGAAAAGTCAGTGCTAGTAAGATCAGCCAAGTGCAGGAAAGTTATGGGTGTTTTTTTTTTTTTTCGTTTTTTTTTTTCACACACACACTCTATTGTGTTTTCACAGCAGTTTCTGTATCTCTATAGCCCTGTGCTCGAGGCAGTGGGGAGGATAAGCATATTTATGTTGCATGCTTCCTCCTATACTACTGCATTCCACACCCCCAACCCCACACACAGACTGTACATGTCTCATTCCCAGTGTCATAGATCACAGCCTTACAGGCCTCACATCCCCTACTAGTGGGTCATATATACAAACACACACCTGCCGGACCAAGGCCGCCTGGAGACTACAGCTGCCTGAGTGATGAGTTCCACAGGGGTAGGGGTCTGGGTAGGGGTATGGGTCTGGGGGGGAAGGGGGGGTCTGGGGGGGTCTGGAGGCCAAACTTCACTTCCTCCTCTGGTTCACAGACAGACCTCCGGCCCTGGTGCTGTTCTGGCTGTGGTTTGTAAACTTCACCCATGAGATGAACTTTTGACCTTTCTTCTTACCCACCAAATAATAAAAACTGTATTTCTACTGTATTGACACCAATCTACAACCTATAGGAACCAATCCCCAACCCAGGATTGTTCTGCAACTCAGTGGGTCCACACTCCCTACCTACCATTGGAGAACGGTTGAACCACTGGCTAGTGTGACCCAGGAGTGTGGACGAGAGCTGGGTTGCATTGCAACTCCGATCCCAGGCCGAGTTCCCCTCCAGCCATGTCCTTTCCTCCAAAGAGACGGAGGCCATCCGTCATGCTGGCCCGTGCAGACACACAATGGCCTGGGCCTCTTACCCAGTGCTCAGCCCCTCTCACACACCCTGCTGATAACGCACAGCTTCCGGCACCTTGGAAAGGGACTGGAAGTGTCTCAACCACAACAGATATACAGTCTGGTCTCTGGCCTGCTCACTCACTGGGATGATGCCAAGGTAAAATTGCTTAGGAGCTCTTTACAAGGTCGGTCAGGGTTATGGAGAATATACGTTTTGTGATGTATGTCAAATTATCAATGCCCACCTTTGCACTTCATACAATTTGAGTATTGTTCTTTAATAAGAAACCTATTTTGAGGGACATTTTGGGAACATTTACCAATGCATTTGGTATTTGATAACAAGCTACTCTCCATAGGTGTAATGCATCTTACAGACCTGTTAAGTCCTCCAACTCAGAAACTCCCCCCTCATCAATCCTACAATCCATCACTCTGATGCTCTTTACACCTTCTTCTGGGAAAAGACAGCACATATATGGTGCTATTTCCATCTAAGACAACACAGACAATACTCTCTCTACAACAGACTATGGAACACTGGATGTAATGTCCTTGCTTACTCAAAGCAATTTGTATCAACAACTTCATATTTAAGAACATCACCAGTACTGTACTCTCCAACCCTTAGCCCAGGGAGAGCTCTACACTACAGTATAGGCCTACATCTGTCAATCTAGTCTAGAGGGACTGTCTCTACAGGTTAGTCTGCTGTGTGTGTGTGTGTGTGTGTGTGTGTGTGTGTGTGTGTGTGTGTGTGTGTGTGTGTGTGTGTGTGTGTGCGTGCGTGCGTGCGTATGTGGACGTGTTTAACTATTCTTGTGAGGACCAGAAGTCCCATCACGGTTGACAAGTCTACAGTGTCGCCCTCCCAGAGTGCAAATAACCTTGGCGTGACCCTGGACAACACCCTGTTGATATCTGCAAACATCAAATTAGTGACTCGCTCCTGCACGTTCATGACAGGTATTCCAAACTGGGGTACACGCGCAATGCCGTCGGGGGTACGCCAAATAAAAATGTGATTCACATTTTTTTTTAAATATAAATTATATATATATTTATTTTTTTAATTAACATTTTCAAACAGTACATTTATATTTTCCAACGGGGCTCTACATTTGGGTGAGGTTTTTTTCTTGCCTGAGTAGCCTTGTTTCACTGCCAAAAATAAAATTAAACCATCTAGTGTTCAGCGAAATAACAACACTGTCAAATACAGGTAGCCTAGTCAAATAATTAACATCCAATTACATTAACCGTTACTCTCTGGCGGGAAACCTTCACTCTTGTGCAGACATTTAGAAACGAAACATGACAATTTGAAAAGTAAGCCACAGGAGTTTTTTGAGCAAGAATATAGATGACTTTCGAGTAGTAGTAGTAAGAAACAGATACCATTAATAAAAGGGGCTAGAAGTGTCTTATATGGTGAGCTACCGGGTGGCTAGGACAGGCAAGCCCCATACTATTGTGGAGGACTTCATTCTTCCTGCTGCCAAGGATATGGCTGGGACATTGCTGGGAGAAAAGGCCAAAAAAACTATACAGACAATGCCTTCATCAAACAACAGTGTTTCACGACGCATCAGTGACATGGCAGGAGATGTTTTGAAACAATTACTGCTTTGCATACAAGCCAGTGAATTCTATGCGTTACAGCTGGATGAGTCAACTGACGTGGTGGGCCTGGCACAGCTCCTGGTATATGTCAGTTACGTTTATGGGGGTAAATTAAGAAAGACATCCTCTTCTGCAAACCCCTGGAAACCAGGACAACATGAGAGGATATTTATAAAGTACTGGACAGCTTTGTGACATCAAATGGACTTTGGTGGTTAAGATGGTATCTGTACTGATGGCGCAAAAGCCATGACAGGGAGACATAGTGGAGTGGTAACGCGAGTGCAAGCAGTTGCTCCCGACGCCACTTGGGTACACTGCAGCATCCACCGAGAGGCTCTTGCTGCCAAGGGAATGCCTGACAGCTTGAAAGACGTTTTGGACACTACAGTGAAAATGGTTAACTTTGTTAAAGCAAGGCCCCTGAACTCTTGTGTATTTCCTGCACTATGCAATGATATGGGCAGCGACCATGTAACGCTTATACAACATACAGAAGTGCGCTGGTTATCAAGGGGCAAAGTATTGACATGTTTTTTTAATTGAGAGACGAGCTTAAAGTTTTCTTTACTGACCATCATTTTCACTTGTCTGACCTATCTGGGTGATGTTTTTTCTCGCCTGAATGATCTGAATCTAGGATTACAGGGACTCTCCACAACTATATTCAATGTGCAGGACAAAATTGAGGCTATGATTAAGAAGTTGGAGCTCTTCTCTGTCTGTATTAACAAGGACAACACACAGGTCTTTCCATCATTGTATGATTTTTTGTGTGCAAATGAACTCAAGCTTACGGACAATGTCAAATGTGATTTAGCGAAGCACCTGAGTGAGCTGGGTGCGCAATTACACAGGTACTTTCCTGAAACGGATGACACAAACAACTGGTTCCATATGTAAGATGGCTAAATAAAGAGCAAAATTATTGATTACTATATTATTATTATTTGTGCCTTGGTCCTATAAGAGCTCTTTTTCACTTCCCACGAGCCGGGTTGTGACAAAAACTCACACTCATTCTTATGTTTAATAAATGTATTGTATAGTGTGTGTGTGGCAGGCTTACAATGATGGCAAAAAACAACATTTGAGAGTGCGCTGACCATGGTGCTAGAGGGGGTACGTAGCTGGAGGTTGAATGTTTGAAGGGGTACGGGACTGTAAAAGGTTTGGGAACCATTGTTCTACAACATCAGTAGAGTATGACCCTTCCTCACAAAGGAAGCGGCACAGGTCCTAATCCAGGCACTTGTCACCTCCTGTCTGGACTACTGCAACTCGTTGTTGGCTGGGCTCTCCTCTTGTGCCATCAAACCCTTGCAACTTATCCAGAACGCTGCAGCCCGCCTGGTTTTGAACCTTCCCAAGTTCTCCCATGTCACCCACTCCTCCGCACAACCACTGGCTTCCAGTCTAAGCTTGCATCCACTACAAGACCATGGTACTTGCCCACTGAGCAGCAAAAGGAACTGCCTCTCACTACCTTCAGGCTCTGTTAAAACTCCACACCCCAACCCGAGCACTCCGTTCTGCCACTTCAGGTCTCTTGCTCAGCTCAGCCCAGTCCAAACTTTTTGTCCTGGCACCCCAATCGTGGAACCAGCTTCCCCCCTGAAGCTAGGACAGCTGAGTCCCTGCCCATCTTCCAAAAGCACCTGATACCATACTTCTCCAAAGAGTATCTTAAATAATCCCCCCTCCTCACCTNAGTGTGTGTGTGTGTGTGTGTGTGTGTGTGTGTGTGTGTAGGTGTTAGCCTTCTTATGTCAGAGAGAACAGGAGCTAACATGTCGAAGTTGGCCAGGCGGGATGACTGGCGCTTCATCATACCTTCAGTTGGGCTACATGTAACTCTATATTTTATGAATGTAATTATCTTATGGAGAGAGTGTGAGACACCTACTTTAGTCATTTGTGAGTTGATGTGAACTAGCCCTACTAGCTACATTGCAAATAATTAAATAAATGTACTTGCACTGTTTGCTGCTCCCCAGTGTGATATGATGTTTATTTTGACTTTATTTCATTATTTTTTATACAGCTCCTGTGCTTCATTTGGAGGAACATCTCTTAAAGATGTTTAATTGTTCTGCTGACTACCCTGTCTGTCTTTTAAGTGGGTCTTGGGCTGAAGATTGAGACATAGGAAGCCTTGGGCTTGAGGTCCATCCCTAAAGGCATATGTCTTTATCTCTCAGCTCTGTCTTGCCCTGACCTCCCAGCCTGACCTCCCAGCCTGCCCTCCACCTGTCCGAATCATGATTGAGATATTGTATCAGCGTGCCAGTGTCACATCCACCTCAGGTCGCCTCCCGGACACCATGGCGGGTCCTCCTGGGGTTTGTTAGAGACCGGAAACAGGCTCTTCCGCCCCGTAAACACGGAGCTGAGCTCCGGACAGCGGCATGGCTGAGGTAGCACGTAAGGAGCACTGATAACGTTAACAGCCATTCCCTTCTCTCTGGGAAAGCTAAGTTCCTAGCGGGGGTGGCCCCTAAGTGGCCAGTGTATAAATGTCTTAGTTTATAGTTTATTAATGCCTTAGTCTGTTTTCTTTGACAGATTTACGTCTAAATCATGAACATTGGCGCTACCAGGACCCACGTGATGAATCGATCAGGGGTGGATTTTTTTGTAGGCCTCTGTTGAAGTTTTATTTCGATTTATAGGTCTATTATTGCAGTCATTACAATGATATCTGTAAATAAAATTAACGTTGAAGTTTTATTTCGTAACATTTTATTTCGATTTATAAGCCTAGTATTGCAGTCATTACAATGATATCTGTAAATACAATTCACGTTTAAGTTTAATTTCGATTTATATTATGGAGTCATTTTGCCAATGATACTGTATCTTAATATATATATATATATATATATATATATATATATATATATATATATATATATAGAGAGAGAGAGAGAGAGAGAGAGAGAGAGAGAGAGAGAGAGAGAGAGAGAGAGAGAGAGAGAGATTTGCATTAAGAATAGTATTAGGCTAAATGCTGTAAAGAAGAAATGATTTGGCCTCTTCAGAACACTCAATTGTCTCATTATAACCCCATTCATCCCGGTGTTTGTTTTCACAAAGCTGAAAAGTGGATAATTACAATGGAACGACGTGCGTATTGGATGAAATATAAATTAAACTGTTAGCTATTTGTACGTATGACTGTAATTCGCTTTGGATAAAAGCGTCTGCTAAATGGCATTGTTTCTTCAGTCTTTCTAACCGTTGCGTTAGCTGTGGTGTTTTCTGTAGGCCTAATGTTGCTCAATGTTTTTAACTTCATTATGCTGTATCTCGCGCTGTGTGTGTGTGCGCGTGCGCGCCTCGGCAAACTGCAGTGCTAATAACACCATTAGCAAGGTGCATTAGTGATCCGTGACGCTTAGCTGACCAGGGAGGGCAGAGGCCGCGAGGTTGCTCTGACTGACACGACAATAGCTGTTAAACACAAACATAAACAACATTAACTCGACAAAACGCGATAGAAGGACATCAAAACTAGTATAATTAATCTAAAAATCTCACATTATAGAAATGGGACTTGTTTTTGCACTATATGTCAATGCAAATTAATATTTGTGTAACTGTTATGCTATTCTATTAGGCTATTTAAATAATAATATTGCTTGGTGGTATGATGAGATATAGAGATATAAACCTAAAATCATTCGTCAGAAAGTAACCGACTTTACAGTCAAACAATGCCGCCTAGGATCCTGATGTCAGCAGTGGTGAGATAGGCCTATGTCATGATGAATTAGAAATATCTCTAGCAACCATGTCTGCCTGCCTCGCACTATTGAACACACGCTGTCAGAGCTTATTTAGGCCCGGGGAAAGGAAAATACTCGACATTATCTCAAACTGTTCACACATATTGTCACAAACGTTATTTTGCCATGGCTTGTAAAAGTGAAGTATTACAATTGTAAATAAACAGACGGGAGTAAACCTTTGGCTCACCCGTTTTGGGAGTCAATAAATCCACCTAAATGCATGTGTAGGCTACATTTTCTGCGTCCCTAAAGTAGGCTAGGTTAAAATACCCATAAACAACCTCTGTTTCAGTCAGATTGCTCCACATAACCACATTGCAGTTAGCCAACATAGGCTAATACAAGCAACTAAAACCGTAATGGAGGACTTTGTTTTGGGAAACACAAGTGCACGGATGGTGTTTATAGCCCACCCCTCTCCCCTTGTCTTCTCTTCCCGTCTTTCCCTTCTCCATCTCTCAAATGGGCCGTTTTAAAGACATACATCTTGAGTGGCTGGGGGAGACGCTCCTCTAATCTAAACAGCACTCTGCTGATGGCGAGCGGATGGGATTATTATTGTCTTTCTCCGCATGGTTTAGGCGCTACCGGGGCTTTTGTCCCTGGCGCCTGTCCTGGCCACTGTAGACAGGCGACGAGAGGAGAGGAGAGGTGTAGCATTACAACTAATACAACATCTCTAATTTGCTCTCTGGAACTACGATTAAGTTTGCTCGCAGACAGCGGGACAGATATTTATGGGAAGATATATAATACACCAATACAGGCTATCAAATCGCTGTCCCCAAGCAGTGTGTGTGTGTGTGTGTGTGTGTGTGTGTGTGTTTCACTGTATTGTATCATCGTCCATGTATGGGTCTAATTGTTTATGTTGTATAGTCTAGGCCCCTCTCCTGCATCTGTCTTGAGACTAAAACGTATATGGTCCAAAGGAGAGGACCAAGGCATTCAGAAAAGTTAATAATATTGCAAAGTTATAAAACCTCTCAACACAAACAGTCGCAGTGTGCTCTGTTTTCTGTCTGTCCTCGGCGAGCGGCGAGTGGAGGCAGCAGACACAGTGGATAATATAGGGTGAGAAACTGTCAGGTCTGGATCCTGTCCACATACACATGTAGCCTAAAATCGGTTAAATGGTAGGGCTAGTCTAGTCCACAACTACATAATAAACTGCGTGTTTTACTTTCAGTCGTGAACCAATCAACTAGGCCAAAAACATATATTCAAAACAAATATTAAAGCCTTTAATATAGCCTTTCATATTCAAAACAAATATTTAAGCCTTTAATATAGCCTTTCATATTCAAAACAAATCTGACTATTTAGAGTTGTTGGTTGGAGTTGTTGGTTAAAGTTGTTGGTTAGAGTTGTTGGTTGACTGTAGACATCTTGGACTGGGTCACATCATTTTATAGGCTAGGTATATCAACATTGGTAAGTGAAATTGTTAGATTAGCCAATATGTATAAGAACTTCAGAGCTATATGTTTGACTTCATCAATTCAAACGAGAAATGAATTACTCACACAAGCATGAACAAGGACAGACTGCGAAATAATATCCAAGATGCCTATATGCCTAATTGTAGTCCTAATATTATTATTATAGTTTGGATCAATTTAATATAAATACAATCTATAGGCTACGTTTCATTATCATATTTTCAACCCAATTCTAAGAAAAAAAAATCGGGAAATGTTTCTTACAACCCTAAACGCCTATGTAATGCAGATTAAAATGTGGTTGAATTAATGCGGCGCTTTATAGTTTGCCAGGATTCCCTTGTAAGTCTTTATTTATTTGTTGTATTAAAGTATGGAGAAAATATATGCATTTTGTTTTTTTTAAATACGAGGTACCCCCCCCCCCCCACCCCTCCACACACACACACACATTATTATCCAATATGCGGTGTGTGGTAAGAGGAAAATAAGATTTGTATTATCTAAGAGTTGGTGATGATAGGAAGAGTAGCCTTGAGAGAGATAAAGAGTGCGCTTAAATCGGAAACAAGACTGATAGCAACAGATAATGAATGTGTCGTTAATAACCTATCCGTATTCCTCGGTGCTGCTTATCAGCAGATACGTTTTATTAGCCTATTAAAACAGTCCAAAAGAAACAGTCTCAACCGTGCAGGCCTGCACACACACGGACTCACATTTCTCTCTCTGGACACACCGACACATTCTTCTCCCATTTGTATAATGAGGAAGGCTACAACTATGTTGAGTTCATTATAGTTTCAGACGGTTACTATTCCATTTGTACATAATTCAATGTGGACTATATGCAAACCATGATTAAAACAGGTTTCCTACCTGTCCAGATACTGCACGGAGCGTTTCTGAGGGCTGATTCCACATTTCACCTTTATTCACATTATTCTAGCCTAGACCCTACTTCTTTTTAAATGTCCAATTGAAATAACGCGGTGTGTTTATTTCGGCTTATGAATCCTGTAACATAATAAAACATTTCAATAGTTGCTACTTGATAATCTTCTCTAAACGCTAAATACAGAGAAGAGCTTGTGCCCTCGCGCCATGCAGTCACCCATCCCATTTTCTCGTGACGTAACGGGGGAAAGGAGCGTCTGTCTTGGGTCCGCCAACAAAACAGAAACTGGGTCTCACCAAATCCCTCAGCTAGCTAAACACACACAGCAGCCGAGGCAGAGAGCACAGAGTAGAGAGATGAGAGCTGTCACTTCACGAAACAAGCCAGTCCTCCTTCACATAACTCCACGAACAAAAAGCAAGGCGCAGCAATCCTTTAGGCAACTGTAGTTTTTTTTCTCAGAGACGAATAGACCCCCTTTTGGATCCGTTTACCTTCAATACCGTCTGTCCAAACAAACACCTGCTTGAGGAGTTCTTTATGCTCGGATGAGCCACTTCACCAAAGGACTATAATTCCTACTTCATGTGAACGAATAGGAGCATATGATAATAATGCTTCCTAGTCCTGTTATTTCTGCCTCCACCACGCCGTTCTCAGTCAAGGACATACTGAAGTTGGAGCTTCAGCAGCATGCTCAACAACAGCGGCTTGCCTCACACCTTGGGCCGCCCTATGAGCACTCTCACCCGGGTCCACAGCAGCACCCTTACACCCTCCAGTCGCCCCCGTCTTGTATGCTGGCCGGCAGGGACAGCCCCAGCCCCGGACTCTCGGAAGAAGAGGAGAGGATGGCCTACCTGAGTAGTCTGACGGTTCAGGAGCGGCTGATGGAGACGGGTCTAGCCGGGGAGATATTCATTTCCCCGGGGCTGCAGGGACACTCAGCCGACACCAGCCTGGAGGTTGAGCAAGAGGACATAGACGCCAGTGAGTGGGTGATTCCTAGGTTACCAGCATAACCTAAACATTTAATTCTGAAAGAAAGTATTGTATTATATTATATTATTTTAGGTTCAGTAGGATTGCAGTAGTCTAGGTTATCAGGCTCATGTATTAAATTCGATTACATGATAATACACCCATAATACACCCATTAATATAGGCCTAATTCATTCATATTTCTTCTTCCATTTAACTAGACTACGTCAGACTAGACTACTTCAGTTTAACGACGATGTCATCTACATGCAGGGATCATATGTAAATAAAAGATAAATCCTTTTGGAGAAGAAAGAAACTTTTAAAACGACAGCTTTTGACAATCGTGCATGACTGAATCACCAGATATAATAAAATCCTAAACGATTAGTTTTATAAAATAATTTAAAGAGACGTGTTTTTTTGTTATTGTCAGCTATACACTTAGGCTACACAATGAGCTGAATGTCTAGACTACCGTATTTGTTCTACACAATTGTTGTATTATTGGACCAACTTTAACTAGGCTCTAATTATTTAATGTATTTACTGATTGAATATGCTTGAATATTACCTAATTATTTAATGTATTTACAGATTGAATACGCGTGAATATTACCTAATTATTTAATGTATTTACTGATTGAATATGCTTGAATATTACCAAATTATTTAATGTATTTACTGATTGAATATGCTTGAATATTACCTAATTATTTACTGTATTTACAGATTGAATATGCTTGGATATTAACAAATTATTTAATATATTTACTGATTGAATATGCTTGAATATTACCTAATTATTTAATGTATTTAGGCCTACCCTTTATTCAGAGGATCCCATTTAGATTTAAAAAAAAGAAACACACGACATGACGACATGAAAACAACTATATTTCAAGAACAAACATAGGTATCTGATTTAATTTACCCTTGTGGTTAATTGATATTCGTGTAATTGATTAGCCAAATAATCCAATCTGCTGGTATCCAATGTCTGAATTAGTGCCTATGGGAATGATAGAAAACACAGGCAAAAACAGCATGTAGCCTACTGCGGACCTCCAGGATTAGAATATCTGTTTTGTATAGCAAATTTAGATTAATCTGTCAAGGTTAGATGACTAAAATCCCCCTCTCCTCTCTTTCTCCAGAATCTTGTGGCGCAATGGGGGTGAGGGCCTGTGAGGAGTCCCCGCAGGCGCACTCGGACTTGGAGAGACTCCCAAAACAGCAGAGGACCCGGCGGAAACCGCGTGTGCTCTTCTCCCAGGCGCAGGTGTTCGAGCTTGAGCGACGCTTCAAGCAGCAGCGTTACCTATCCGCCCCCGAGAGGGAACACCTGGCGAACACTTTGAAACTGACCTCCACACAGGTCAAAATCTGGTTCCAGAACAGGAGGTATAAGTGTAAACGGCAGCGACAGGACAAGACCCTAGAGATGGCCGGACACCCTCACCATCTTCCCCCACCTAGGAGAGTAGCAGTCCCGGTGCTGGTGCGGGATGGGAAGCCCTGCCTGGCTGGATCTCAGAACTATAATACACCCTACAGTGTTGGAGCGGCCAGCCCCTATAGTTATAACGGCTATCCGGCTTATACTTACAATAATCCAGTGTATACTAACACATACTCATGCACGTACTCTAGCCTGCCTGCTCTAGCACCCAACTCTACTGCTAACGCTTTTATGAATATGGGTCTGGCGAACCTGGGCGCGTCGCCATCTCAGGCCCAAACACCGCAGGGAACAGGCTGCCAAGGAACTCTGCAGGGCATTCGGGCCTGGTAGCTGAATGTGATGATCTGCTTTGTTGATTAACAGTTGATCTCGTCGATCACTAGCCTACAGTATTTTGGGGAGAAGGGAAAACCTGTCTGCGAAATAGAATTATTTCTCATTGAAAGCCGTCATGTTGAGACTCGATCATCTTGTACGAATATATTAGTTGTTTCCTCATCAACGCGGCAAAAACATGTTTTAAAAGTTGTTGGACTATTCCAGAGTCACTGTTGGATATATATATATACTATGGTAACGTTGCTGACGGACTAAAACGCGCGCGCAACCGTGCGTAATATGGCTTAAAAGCTGTTGAGTGCTTGTGAACCAAGGATGTGAATGGCAAACATTGGCAATGATTATATCTGAGCTCTTTACATCAGAAATATGACTTACATGTAGCCTACTTGGTCTTTACCAGTGAAAACATTCTTCTTCAACAACATAACAGAAACTCCTTAAATTAAAGATCGAACATGTATGAGGACTATTTTTTGTTATTTCGAATTGACCATTTGCTGCTGCCGTTTTTAGTCCCTTATTTGAGATATTGTGCACTTAAACAATGCCCGCTGCGGTTTTTAGAAAAAAAGCATACATTGACAAATAAAGTGAAACATTTGGGTATCAAAATTCAGACATGCGTTGATAATATTTTCTGAGGGAAAATAAATTTGTCGTATCCTTACACTCTCCATCGAAGTTTCGAAAATAGTTTCTATTGCGGCTGATATATACTGTAACTGAAAAAGGGCGTTGGTTACAGTTCAGTGTCGTATGTCGCTTTGTTAGTCTACAGGCCAGCCTAATTCCATTACCATGAGGGGCATAAACGTTCTCTTGGGAACTTACTAAGGGCAACACTATACACTTGCAATGGTGTGTGTGTGCGTGTGCGTTTGCGTGTGTGTGTGTGAGTGTGTGTTTGAGGGAGGGAGGGAGGGAGGGAGGGAGGGAGGGAGGGAGGGAGGGAAGGAAGGGGAAAAAGAAAGAAAGAAAGAGAAACCTTGCAAATCCCTTATGACATTTTCTTGTGTCTGGTTTTGAGTTGAGAGAGAAATTAATAGCCGCGTTCATTCAATCTCATTTCTAAAAAGTGTGCTGTGTTTGGCCTACACATACATATGTGCGAACTAATTTCGGATTTATTTGTACATTTGTTTAAATGCTTTGATTGACGGTGGTTGAAAGGGTAGGCCTATTTCGTGATATTTTCTTCTTATCGGCCTTTGAGAAGCGCGCTTTGGGTTTTTAGAGGTTTTCGAGAAGGGGCGTTTGGTCTCTGGTTTGCGTTAGACAAATTCAGGTTGTCTATTAGGCCTATGCTGATTAGTTGTAATCTAAAGATGCAATTCAACTTTGGAAACATTTAATATTACACGATTAAAGCAAAAATAATTAGGCCTATCTTAATTTCCCCCAAAATGAAAAGTAGTCTCTATTTAGCATATGTTAAAGGCCTGCCAAAAGATATGGCTCTGACAGCATACTGATCGCCAAAGAAGGCCGTTTTCCAGCCTTCGCTGTGTGAGAGTTGAGGAGAGAGAGACAGCAGGCCAGGAAGACAGACAGAAACAGACAAGAGCCAGAACTCAGACAGACATAATGGAGAATTTAGGCCAGAGACGGACATTATCCAGACAACGCGCTATAACAGTCCACGGAGGGCGGAGGGCCCACACGGACACTGCTTAGTCTGAACTGATCTCGTTTTAATAGCCTTGTAATGTTAAAATGTAATGTTATATCATTTCGATACGAATATTGTGATGAAGAAGAAAAATAATACTTTTTAAGTTCAGAATGATAAACTGTGAAACTTAAATTTCGTAAATCAGCTATAGCTACACACATTACTTCAAACAATAGTCACTCATCAGATTCATGCCGACTGACTTTCCTTTATTCGATGTGTCATTGGGTGTAGGCCTAGACCAATTAAAAACACTGATTACATAGACGATTGCCACTTATTCCATTCCTTTTGCCGTTGAGGAAATGTTGCTGTGTTCTCGTGGTAACTTCCATCCAACTTCCAATCTATACAATGGGAAACATGGTCTTCCATCACAGAATACCTAATAAAGGATGACGTTCAATAGGAGGAGAGAGTAACAGGGTTTGGATTTACACACAGAGGAACTCATATCACTTTGAGGTCTCCATATCACCGCTCATTAGAGATAGTTAACCGTTTTAAACAAACGCCCTGTCTCTCCCTATACACAGGACTGACGCCATTAATGGAGATGGATAGAAACGGAAACAAAGTGTTTGTCTCCAACGATAGGCGCGAGGCCTCTTCCCCTGGCTACTGCACTGCGGGTAGATGACATACCTGTGTCAGGGTAAGTGGCAGGGAGACCTTAAAGTAAATAGAATTGGCGACAGGAGGGCGATGCCTGAGGACGCGGTGTGTGTGTGTGTGTGTGTGTGTGTGTGTGTGGAAAGAGTGCCAGAGCCGTGATTGCTATCTACCGCTGCCAAAGATAGCAGCTCATCCACAAGGAGCACGGCGCTCACGGAGTTTCCCAAAACAAAGTCTCCCATGGCAACCCTTCAAGAGGGTTACAGAAAACAAAGGCCACATATAGAATACAGACAGCTATAGGCGGAGGAACTGAAATACTGAAGGCCCACCTCACTCCCTCAGCCTGGTCTACCCGAACAGCAGGAGCTGTCGGCGGAGTTAGGGAATGACAACGATGCGCTCCGGATCCCCACAAGGATGGAAAGAGTAGAGGCATAGATAAACATGTCTATGTTTGAAAATTGCATAGGCCGATGTAGGCTATATGTTTGTAACAGGGTTGCAAATGCTTCTGAATAAATGTGAATCATATTGAGGGGATTGTGATGATGTTGAAATAAGTATATTTTCGTTACGCATGCATGGGAACCTACAATAGCCTACATAGATCCAGTAATTTAGGATACAATGAAACCTGCAGGTTTGCTTAACAAATTGTCCATGACTTCTCCTCCAGACATGTTTTTACACCTCTGGGCTGTGTGTTCTCTGTAGTCAGAGCAGAGAGAGAGAGAGAGAGAGAGAGAGAGAGAGAGAGAGAAGGACTCTCTGTTTAGTTAGTGGAAGAAAATACAAACACAACCAAGCAGCAAGCTCAGTCACCTGTCATCACATCATCTCATCAGTGAAACGTAGGCCTGAAGGTTGCACAATATAGACAGAGAGTGAAGTGTTTGTGTGTGTGTGTGTGTGTGTGTTTGTGTGTGTGTGTGTGTGTGTGTGCGTGTGCTTGCGCGTGCGGAGGTGACTGCGAGTTGCTGCCCATCAAGGTAATCTGTTAAATATTTCAAATTAATACTATTTCAAATGAGTTTGAGCTTTTTTCTAATTGTCTATTTCGGAAAATGACACTTAAGATAAGTCTAATGACAGGACAAAAAGTTATTTGAAAAATTCCAAGAAAGACAGAACAATTATTAAGTCTTATGTAAACAGTTTCCCACACCTATTTTATTTGAGATCCTGATTGCAGTGTTGTCTTGATCTTATTCAGATTGTTTTGTTCTATCGTGAAGACCCGTTAGTTCTGTGTGGAGCCACTCCTCAAGGCGCCGGACTGAGCCATTCTGCTGAGTGTGGTAATCATTACTACCACAGGGTGACGCTACTTACTCATGAACTAACTAACATGGACTGCTAGTTAAGACTAGAGGTGCTAGCTACAGGTGCTTTTAACAATTATTATTCAAATTAAAGTGAGTGGATTACTTCAAGAATGTTTTACATTTACGCGCAATGATCCTCTTCGTCTTCCCGTTTCCAAATGCATCAGCCATGGTTACCAGAAGAGCTGCTGCAAGATGGGTGACCAAGTTCTTTCTGTTGTTGAAATTGTATAGTTTCAAAAGGAACAGCAGTCGCTTACAATTCACTTTCACATTAAAAAAAAAACCTCATGCGTAATTGAGGTGTGCGTTGGTTTCTTCATCCTTTTCTCCACTGGACCAACTAAGATCTGTTGTTGTTACTCTCTGAAAACCATCTGCAGACAAAAGTGACATACAGTCCTCTGGTAACACACAAATGACTAAGAAAAGAGAAAACCACGACTGCAACAACCGCTTCACTCATTGTACCAACATTGATGTATATAGGCTTACTATATTCACCTGCCATTTGATCCGTTATGAAGGCCACACAAGTAAACTTCAAATATTACTTTGATTGAACAATCATTTCGCTGAAAGTTTTGAAGCATTTGATACGTGGGACATGTACTGTATAGCCTACTGTAGGACCATTTTAAGCACAATTTTAGCTTCAAATCCAGCACAAGAAAGATGTAAATTAGTGTCAGAAAACGCTCTAAAACCATTAGAAAAATGCACATGAACGTAACTTTTTGGAATGACTTACAACTAAATGGACAGAGGCGCCCAGCGCACATTTGTGGACTAAAATAAGATAAATAAATACTGTTTTCATGTCACCCTCTTTACCAAACAAATTAATGTAGGCTAATCTTGAAATGCGTAGGCCCTTTGAATTCCTATAGTGAGTATGGATAGCCTATGAGGCCGGAGGCGGTGAGGCTATAGCGTACGAAAGTCTCCACATCAATAGTTATTGATTCTTCATAACACATTAAAACCAGATAAGAGCCATACAGTACACAAATACAATGTTCTTAGATCTTGCAATAGCCCTTCACATATTGTCCTCAACAAAATCCCCTCACATAACAGCAGACCGTTCCCCTAACTGCTGAGGGTCATTAAGTTTTCCTCATTCCTAACAGTGTCAAACTCAAATAGAAGTTTAAAAAAGGCTGAATTTGTGCTACCTCCATCCATCATAGTCCATAACACTTATACAATCACTACAGGCTTTTGCTCCTGGTCTCCAAATGACGCCCAAGTAGCCAGTTTATCTCTCCGTCATCAATTAAAGTCAAGTGCTTGAGGGATAGACATACCCGGCAAGGCGGTCCAGGGCGGGGCTAACCAGCTCACGGAGCCAATCAACGCAGGCTTCAGTGGCAGTAGAGAGAGTTGTACAAATATGACATATACTGACACATCCGCTGTTGATTAGACCAGAGGCTGTTTCGCCACAATTAAATTACATCAGGAGAAGATCGAGGGAAAAGAGCAAAGGAGAGGACAACCCAATCAATACCTGGAGAGTTTTCATTGTTTGTATATGCGGGCCGCACTACTTTCGAGAGTGGGTTGAGAAGAATATCCTAATAAAACTTGGGTTGTGATAAAAGTTGGTTTTGCGTAAATGTCATCATGGCGCTGGGCCGCCCCTCTTTCTCCATCAACGACATCCTCACCCGGGGACATGGCACACGAGAGAACATTCCAATTTCACGGGATCTGACAGATCTATGCGCGTTAAAGCTGGCCACCATCAACCAGGATCAGCCAACCGAGAGCAGGGATGGGAGCTCGAGAGGCCCCCGTTCATCCACGTCGGACTGCAGTGAGGAGCACAACCGGGATGAGATGGAGATGAAACACATCCGCCAAGGAAATATTCGTTCCTCTCCCGGTTTGGGCGACATCAGGAACCCCACGTCTGAGGCCGGTAGTGAAGAGTCCACTGGAGAAGAGGCGGAATACATGTCATGCAGAAAAGGTACGTCACCCTCTGTCTATAAGATTATTGATATCGACCAGGAATCTAAATGCAGTCATGTCATTGGTTTGTTGTTGGAATGAGATGCTGATCAATAGGCTGCTGTAGGCTATAACGCGTTGTCTCACAAAGCCATATACAGTGAACAACATCTATTCTGCTTTGAACAAACTAAATTCCATATATAGTGAAAAAACTCAGTTCTGTTTTGGTTATTTCCAGGCTTACATTTATATGGCTTTGGCTTTCGATTGTTTTTATTTTAAAACGACCGACACAATAGGCTGTATATAATAGGAAGCATGCTTAATAATCAAAGTATAACCCTACTTACTGGCTTTGAACTTGTAATTTATTGAGTAATAAACATCAGTGTAAGGGATTGTGGACATGTTGACTTGAAAGATGAATTGTGGAAATACGCTGTGTGTTGGAGCGACATAGACTAGCATACGTTGTTGCTATTTGAAGCATAAAGAGGTCGCCTGTTTGCCCAATAACCACAAGGCATTTTAATTTCTTCTTTCCTCCAATACAGACATAAACAACAAACAACTACCCAGTCTGGATCAAGACAAACAGAGGGAGGAAGAGGAGGAGGAGGAGGAGAGGGGGAGTAGTTACAGCACCGTTGGCCAACCCATGTCTGGTAACAAGAAGCGCTCCCGTGCGGCCTTCTCCCACGCGCAGGTCTACGAGCTAGAGCGTCGGTTTAACGTGCAGCGCTACCTGTCCGGTACTGAACGGGCGGCCCTGGCGGGAGCCCTGAAGCTCACGGAAACCCAGGTGAAAATCTGGTTCCAGAACCGGAGATATAAGACCAAACGGCGGCAGATGGCGGCCGAACTAGCCTCCCGTAACTACTCTACACCAGCCACACTAGCTAAGAAAGTGGCTGTGAAGGTCCTGGTTCAAGACGATCAAAGACAGTACCGTGGGGATGACCTGTCCAGTCCGCCTGCTCTGCCTCTCTACCCGGCCTACCAATATGGATACTACCCCTACATGTACTGCTTCCAGCCATGGCTCTCTTGCAATGCACTTTGTGGGAGCATGCATTGACACATTGGCGTAGCCATTCCTCAAAGACATGACATTCATTCACTTTATGGATTTAGGCCTACTAAAAGAAGACAAAGACACTGGGTCGACATTTCTACGTGCTCTTCTGTGTAAATACTCTTTATTCTCTCGTGGAGAGTAAGATCATTTTGACCCACAGTGACCCTTTTTGATGCTGTAGCCTACACCTGCAAGGACAATCCTATCGATATCACACAGACAACATTGATGGATACAGCTACATCAAATACACTTCCTGAGTAAAGTAGAAGGCCTAGATAATAATATTGAAATTATTACGCAGGAATGTATAGCCAAATAATAACTCAATAAAGCTTTAAAACAATTTGGGAATCATCATTATCCTCATTTCATTTGTTTACACACACAAACAAATATAACTCTTATTATAAAACAGGAGGAATATAGGATTAGGATTATGAAACAATATAGGATAATATCAAGTGCTAAAATCGAAATCATAACCAATTTACATTTCTAAAATGTTAATACACTTTTGACAGACTTTTCGATCTAAGCCTTGCACTTTAAAATAACTTTTCACATTCGGATACATGCAATAGATTCGTTATAACAAATATCTAGGTAAACTAAAGTTGTTTTTCTCCGATTCAAGCCAACAGCCATCTTCAATATGAAATTCGAAACAGAAAAAAAAAACCATGGATATCGAGATATTATATTCGTGCTTGTTAAACGTTGAACCCACAAGGACAGAAATGTGTAGCCTTCAACAAGATGATTCAACAGACTTTGCACCAATGAGGACGTGATGCGTGTGAATATGGCTGTTAATATTATGGTCGAGATCTTGAAGCCTGAAGCCCACAAGTTAAAGTAACTAAATCTAACAACATGCTGGGTTTGAAAATAATCCAATTTTATAATTGAATATGAGGCTTAGAATGTAAAGGTAATTTATTATGAACTAGCTAATTAGGATAGTATATATTTAATTAATTTAAATTCTAGAAGATTTCACGTTTTCAAAATGTTGAGCCAAAGTAATTCATGTAAATACGGTACCTGCTGCTTACACTGCCCCGATTTGTTTTGTGGTTCAAGTGTGCAAATATGGCTTCTACCTTATCCAAGGGATTTTACAAACAGATCTCTGATAGTATTGACATTATGGACTATAAATAGTGACCGTGGTTGAATGGTAAATCAATGTCATATTGATAGTAGGCTGTAATTCCTATACTGATACATTTCCCTATTCACTAATTGATAATACAGATACAACCAATCGTAATGAAATCATAAGTTGATCATTTAAATACATATTCAAATGTACAATTTGAGTAGCAAAAATGCAAACCACCCTAAACCTAGGCTACATTTACTAACTTTAATCCTGAACTAATATACCCTGATAAAAGGTTAAATAAAAAAACGTGTAAATGTTCATAAATTTAAAACGTGAAATTTACACGAAATGCAAAACGTGTAATGCACACGTTTACATTTGACGTTTTAGTCATTTATCAGACGCTCTTATCCAGAGCGACTTACAGTATACCTGTTGTATTTGCGCATGTGACAAATACATTTTGATTTCATTTGATTTGAAGCTAGTTCTGCAGCTGCATGAGTGAGAGGTCAAATAAAATAACAACAAGTAAAATAGCCCCCTCTAGTTTCTGGTCACAAGTTCACCAATGGCTGAAAAATCACAACACTCATCTTAAATTAACAGACAAATAGCACAGTTGGGAGATTTGGAAAGCCAGAGTCAATCAGTCAACTATATAATAATACTTTTAGTAAAAACATGTATCTTTAACTCGCAATCTGTAGATACTATGCGATTAGACAGGTTCAGAATTTATGTGAAACGTCACAGCACAGTTGAAAAATATATGGCACATGGAAAGCGTGCAGTTTACAGAAATAGGGTGATGGACTAAGAGTAGTTGAGGGGTGGATTTAAAAGCTGATGTTCTATAATAGTTATGACTGAAAAACACGATGTTCAGTGCATTCGGAAAGTATTCAGACCCCTTGACTTTTTCCACATTTTGTTACATTACAGCCTTATTTTTAAAAAAGCATCTCATCAATCTACACAATACCCCATAATGACAAAGCAAAAACAGGTTTTTAGATTTAAAAAAATATATATTATAAAAAACAGACTCCTGCGTTTTCTTGGCTGTGTGCTTAGGGTTGTTGTCCTGTTGGAAGGTGAACCTTCGCCCCAGTCTGAGGTCCTGAGTGCTCTGGAGCAGGTTTTCATCAAGGATCTCTCTGTACTTTGCTCTGTTCATCTTTCCCTCTATCCTGACTATCCTGTCTCCCAGTCCCTGCCAATGAAAAACATTCCCACAGTATGATACCCCATAATGACAAAGCGAAAAAACAGGTTTTTAGACCTTTTTGCAAATGTATTAAAAATAAAAAACAGAAATACCTTATTTACATAAGTACTCAGATCCTTTGCTATGAGACTCGAAATTGAGCTCAGGTGCATCCTGTTTCCATTGATCATCCTTGAGATGTTTCTACAATTTGACTGGAGTCCACCTGTGGTAAATTAAATTGGCTGGACATGATTTGGAAAGGCACACACCTGCCTATACAAAGTCCCACAGTTGACAGTGCATGTCAGAACAAAAACCAAGACATGAGGTCGAAGGAATTGCCTGTAGAGCGCAGAGACCGGATTATGTCAAGGCACAGATCTGGAAGAGTACCAAAAAATGTCTGCAGGTCCCCTCGAGCACAGTGGCCATTCTTAAATGCAAGATGTTTGGAACCACCAAGACTTTCCCTAGAGCTGGCCGGCCCGGCCAAACTGAGCAATTGGGTGAGAAGGGCCTTGGTCAGGGAGGTGACCAATAACCTGATGGTCACTCTGACAGAGCTCTAAGGTTCCTCTGTGGAGAATGGAGAACCTTCCAGAAGAAAAACCATCTCTGCAGCACTCTACCAATCAGGCCTTTATGGTAGAGTGGCCAGACGGAAGCAACTTCTCAGTAAAAGGCACATGACATCCCACTTGGAGTTTGCCAAAAGACACCTAAAGACACTCAGACCATGAGAAACAAGATTCTCTGGTCTGATGAAACCAAGATTGAACTCTTTGGCCTGAATGTCAAGCATTGTCTGGAGGAAACCTGGCACCATCCCTGCAGTGAAGCATGGTGGTGGCAGCGTCATACTGTGGGGATGCTTTTCAGCGGCAGGGACTGGGAGACTAGTCAGGATCGAGGCAAAGATGAACGGAGTAAAGGACAGAGAGGTCCTTGATAAAAACCTGCTCCAGAGCGCTCAGGACCTCAGACTGTGGCTAAGATTCACCTTCCAACAGGACAACAGGACAATGACCCTAAGCACACAGACAAGACAATGCAGGAGTGGCTTCTCTGAATGTCCTTGAGTGACCCAGCCAGAGCCCGGACTTGAACCCAATCAAACATCTCTGGAGAGACCTGAAAATATTGAGAGGATCTGCAGAGAAGAATGTGAGAAACTCCCCAAATGCAGGTGTGCCAAAGGTGAGGCTGTAATCGCTTCCAATGGTGCGTCAACAAAGTACTGAGTAAAGGGTCTGAATACTTATGTAAATGTAATATTTCATTTGTAATAAATTAGCAAAAATGTCTAAAAACCTGTTTTTCCTTTGTCATTATGGGGTATTGTGTGTTGATTGATGAAGATTTTTTTTTTTTTTATGAATTTTAAAATAAGGCTGTAACGTAACAAAATGTGAAAAAGTCAAGGGGTCTGAATACTTTCCGAAGGCACTGTATAATAATAAATACATATTTACAATAAAATAACAAAGACCCCTCTATCCAAAAGTGAAATCTTCATTGAATTGTCATGCTAGTTTTGGGTGTATAGCCATATAGAGTGCTGTTCAATTTGACAAACGACACCCCATACCATGAATCCTTCAATTCCCCTGCTCTGGCCCAGCTGCATGAGTCAGATAGAGTGTGTTGGTGTTGCACCATACAGTCTCTCTCCTCAGGACAGAACCACATTTATCATCATGCTATGCTGAAAAGACTGTGCAGACTAAACCCTCATCTCACTGTAAAATACCCTGCCTAGGAGTTAGCTGCTGCAGTTGAACTAAATATAAATATCTATGCTGGATGGAGTTAAGTAGCAATGGTATATCTGGTGGGGGGAGAGAAAATGGAATGAGGAATGCTGAAAGAGACATTAGGCCAATTCAAAATGGGAACTTTGTAAAGCATGTGCACAGACACACATGATAAAATACCCACTACACACACACGTACACATGATAACATACCCACTACACACACACGTACACATGATAACATACCCACAACACACACGTACACATGATAACATACCCACTACACACACGTACACATGATAACATACCTACTACACACACACGTACACATGATAACATACCCACTACACACACACATACACATGATAACATACCCACTACACACACACACACACATGATAACATACCCACTACACACACATACACATGATAACATACCAACTACACACACGTACACATGACAACATATCAACTACACACACGTACACATGGATTTTGTGTTTGAGATATGTGGTAGTGGTCTGAGGGCACACACTTAATGTGCTGAGAAATCTCTTGTGAAATGTATTGTAATGTTTTTAAAATTGTATAGAACTGCCTTAAGTTTATTGGACCCCAGGAAGTAATGGGGATCCATAATAGAAAAAAATATATATATACAAACTCTACATAGGGTTTTGTACCACTATCATAACAGAAATGATGAGTGCATGGGCTGTAGGGTAAATTATAGCATTTTCAATGCACATTAAAAAGAAAGAAACACAGATTTCCTGAGTTGGCAGTTGTCCAGTTCAGTCAGGTTTTAGAGTGCTTCTCATGCCTCATGCTATGTCTGCCGTGGTACCACTTAGGTAGGTGCTATATCAGTACTATTGGGATACGTATTTTCTCTCTAACCACATAAATAAAGTATTCATCATTAATTTAAGTATTCCAATGCATTATCGGTAGTAGTAGTATTGCAGCTGTAGTGAAAGACTCCAACACCATGTCTGCCTAGCTACACATTACACACCACCTAGGCCTCCAACCTGTTTGTCAGACAGAGTTTCACCTTGGGCATGACTGAAAGCTGCCCAAGCTTCATTCATCTCTCTCAGATCAGACTAATCACTCTAAGCTATCGCAAGTGGCTGGCATTGTACACACATGGTTCTGGGAAAAAGAGACAACACAACTCATTGTGACTGACGAACCATGACTAACGAGCCCATCCTTCATTATTATCTACTGACATTTACAGGGAGGTTACATTCATGTTACTAGTAACATGGGTGACTAGAGTTATCATTACAGAATTGACAACATCCTTGTCAACTTGGAATGTTAAAAACAAAGATGATATCTCTGTGTAGCTAGATTTATGTGGCTATAATACATTGAAGACAAGAGCTCGTCAGCTAAATTATATGTTATTATTATATTATTATTATTGTAGGGTCCCTGTAAGCATAGTGTAAAAAATACTGGTCATGGTCCTCCCTACTGAAGACAAATTTTATTAGGCAAGTCAGTTAAGAACACATTCTTATTTTCAATGACGGCCTAGGAACAGTGGGTTAACTGCCTGTTCAGGGGCAGAACGACAGATTTGTATCTTGTCAGCTCGGGGAATTGAACTTGCAACCTTTCGGTTACTAGTCCACCGCTCTAACCACTAGGCTACCCTGCCGCCCATGATTAGTGGTTCTTGAAACAGGTGTGTTAGTGCTGTTTGGACCTTGGAACAAAAGGCTGCACATGTACTAGTTGTCCAGGACTGAAGTTAGAGACCCGTGGTCTAGACCTTACTGCCCCTTTTGGTGCTGGACAGGTGAGAGAAGGCCAGGGCCAGCAATCTAACTTCGTGTTTATATATAAATATACACTACATGACCAAAAGTATGTGGACACCTGGTCGTCAAACATCTCATTCCAAAATCATTAGTGCATTAGTGAGGTCGGCCACTTATGTTGGGCAATTAGGCCTGGCACACAATCAGTGTTCCAATTCAACCCAAAGGTGTTCTATGGAGTTGAGGTCAGGGCTCTGTGCAGGCCAGTGATGTTCTTCCACACCGATCTCGACAAACCATTTCTGTATGGACCTCGCTTTGTGCACGGGGGCATTGTCGTGCTGAAACAGGAAAGGGCCTTCCCCAAACTGTTGCCACAAAGTTGGAAGCACAGAATTGTCTAGAATGTCATTGTATGCTGTAGTGTTAAGATCACCCTTCACTGGAACTAAGGGTCCTGAATCCATAAAAAACAACCCCAGACCATTGTTCCTCCTCCACCAAATTGTACAGTCGGCACTATGCATTAGGGCAGGTAGCGTTCTCCTGGCATCCACCAAACCCAGATGGTGAAGCGTGATTCATCACTCCAGAGAACGTGTTTCCACTGCTCCAGAGTCCAATGGCGGCGAGATTTACACCACTCCAGCCAATGCTTGGCATTAATGATGGTGATCTTAGGCTTGTGTGCGGCTGCACGGCCATGGAAACCCATTTCATGAAGCTCGAGATGATCAATTATTGTGCTGATGTTGCTTCCAAAGGCAGTTTGGAACTCGGTAGTGAGTGTTGCAACTGAGGACAGACGATTTTTACGCGCTATGCGGTTCAGCACTCGGTAGTCCCATTCTGTGAGCTTGTGTGGCCTACCACTTCGCGGCTGAGCCTTTGTTGCTTCTAGACATTTTCACTTGACAATAACAGCACCTACAGTTGCCCCGGGCAGCTCTAGCAGGGCAGAAATTTGACAAACTTACTTGTTGGAAAGGTGGCATTCAATGTGTCATAGAATGCAACATTGAAAGTCACTGAGCTCTTCAGTAAGGCCATTCTACTGCCAATGTTTGTCTATGGAGATTGCATGGCTGTGTGCTAGATTTTATACACCTGTCAGCAAGAGGTGTGGCTGTAATATCCGAATCCACTAATTTGAAGGGGTGTCCACATACTTTTGTATATATAGTGTATAATTCACAAGTATGTAAACATTTAGTCTGACAGAGAGAGCAAAGCATCGGCTTCACGGTTCCCTGCTGTTTGATTTGAAGAGGCTCAAAAACAGAGGTAGGGGGAGAAAAAGAGGGAAGGGGAGGCGAGGGGTGGGGTGGGGTGGGCAGAGACAGACAGACAAAAACACAGACAGACTAGAGAAAGGGATAAAATCAAATGTTATCGGTCACATGCTTCGTAAACAACAGGTGTAGACTAACAGTGAAATGCTTACTCATGGGCCCTTCACAACAATGGAGAGAGAAAGAAGAGATGAGTAACGATAACTTAGCTATATACACAGGGTACAAGTACCGAGTCGAGGTGCATGGGTACAAGGTAATTCAAGTAGATATGTACATACAGTATACAGTGAATTCGGAAAGTGTTCAGACCCCTTAGCTTTTTCCACATTTTGTTACGTTAATGCCTTCTTTTAAAATGTATTAAATCGTTTTTTCCCCCTCATCAATCTACACACAATACCCCATAATGACATCACAATACCCCTTAATGACATCACAATACCCCATAATGACATCACAATACCCCATAATGACATCACAATACCCCTTAATAACAAAGCAAAAACAGCTTTTTAGAATTTTAGCAATTTCTTGGCAAATATTTAGCCCCTTTACTCAGTACTTTGTTGAAGCGTCTTTTGCATCGATTACTGCATCGAGTCTTCTTGGGTATGATGGTACAAGCTTGGCACAACTGTATTTGGGGAGTTTCTCACATTCTTCTCTGCAGATCCTCTCAAGCTCTGTCAGGTTGGATGGGGAGCGTCACTGCACAGCTATTTTCAAGGCCTCTGCAGAGATGTTCGATTGGGTTTGATTCCAGGCTCTGGTTGGGCCACTCAAGGACATTCACAGACTTGTCCCGAAGCCACTCCTGCATTGTCTTGGCTGTGTGCTTAGGGTTGTTGTCCAGTTTGAAGGTGAACCTTCACCACAGTCTGAGGTCCTGAGTGCTCTGGAGCAGGTTTTCATCAAGGATCTCTGCCCCACAGCATGATGCTGCCACCAACATGCTTCATCGTAGGGATGGTGACAGGTTTCATCCAGACACAACGCTTGGCATTCAGGTCAAAGAGTTCAATCTTGGTTTCATCAGACCAGAGAATCTTGTTTCTCATTGTCTGAGTCTTTAGGTGCCTTTTGGCAAACTCCAAGATGGCTGTCATGTGCATTTTACTGAGGAGTGGCTTCCGTCTGACCACAGTACGTGTCCTGGTAATACATCTGGAGCTGCGGCCTTGTGAATGTTAACCTGTTTAAAGGTGTTGCTCATATCGGCTACAGAGAGAGTGAACACACAATTGTCAGGAACAGCTGGTGCTCTCATGCATGTTGTTGTTAGCCTAGAGGTGCGCATAGAAGGTATTTAACTTGTCTGGTAGGCTTGCGTCACTGGACAGCTCACGCCTGGGTTTCGCTTTGTAATCCGGGATAGTTTGGAAGCCCTGCTACATACAACGTGCATCAGAGCCAGTGTGGTAAGATTCGATCTTGGTCCTGTATTGATACTTTGCCTGTTTGATTGCTCGTCGGAGGGCATAGCGGGATTTCTTATAAGCGTCTGGATTATTGTCCGGCTCATTGAAAGCGAAAGCTCTAGCCTTTAGCTCAGTGCGGATGCTGCTTGTAATCCATGGCTTCTGGTTGGGATATGTACTGTACGTACGGTCACTGTGGGGACGACATCGGGGATGCAGTTATTAATGCAGCCGGTGACTGATGTGGTAACCCCTCAATGCCATAGGATGAATCCTGGAAAATATTCCAGTCTGTGCTAGCGAAGTCCTGTAGCTTAGCATCCACTTCATCGGACCACTTCCGTATTGAACACATCACTGGTACTTCCTGTTAGAGTTTTTTGCTCCTAAGCAGGAATCAGGAGGATATAGTTATGGAGAGCTTTGTATGTGTCTCTGTGTGTGGAGTAAAAATCGAGTTGCACAGGTGACATGTGTGGTCTACAGCTTATCATGAGGTATTCTAATTCAGGCAAGTAGAACCTCAAGACTGCCATAATATTAAAGATCACGCACCAGCTGTTGTTAACAAAGAGACACACCCCCTCCACTAAGCTTCCCCCGACGCAGCTGTTCTGTCCTGCCGATGTATAGAAAAAACTGCAAGATTTATAGTCAACCTGTTTTAACAAAATGTCTGGACAGAATGTACCTGATCCTAGCAAAATTAAATGACAATGATTTAAAGTTGATAGATGTATCATCTTTAGTGGAAACACTAATCCTTTGTTGTCCTAAAAGTCTTTGCTACAGTAGCTCAGCTCTCAGCTGGGTGAAATGTACAGAGGGGGAGACAGATACAATGAAACCCCCACCCAGTCAGCACACACACACACAGACAAAACACATGCATGGACGTGCATACGTAAACACACACACACACAATGTCTGCAGTCTCTGCTACGCTACAATGCTTGTGTAAGAGCTAGGCTCAGAGATCTCACACTGTTCACAAGCTGTAATTACAGTAGCATTTCCTGTAAATATTTTGCAACAGTAATTATTTTCTCTTTGAAACTGCTGTAGATGATCTGTATACAACAGCTGTCAGCACTTCTACTGCTCACTGACTGTCAATGGATACTTCCATTACAAACCTCACATGACGTTGATGCTGAGTGAGGATGGAACAACATAAATCTATCCAAAGAGATTTAACTAGGTCTACTAAAGGTGGAGCGTGTGTGTTTAAAGGTGAAAAGGGTGGGGTGTGTGGGTGTGTGCGTGTGTGTTTGCGTGCGTGCGTGCGTGAGAGAGTGAGAGAGTGAGAGAGTGAGTGAGTGCAGGTGTTAATGTGTTGTCCCACGGCAGACTTGGGTCAGGACTCAGGAAGGAGACAGGTCATGGTTAATAGCGTTGTTTAAAAGACAGAGCTGCTTCCCCTGACCCTGTCTCCCCAGCCGCATTATGGCTCCTCACACACACACACACACACACACACACACACACACACACACACACACACACACACACACACACACACACACACACACACACACGCTCACACACACACGCGCACACACACGCGCACACACACACACACACACAGGGCCAATATTCCTACTCAGTAGACTGTCTGCTGTGTTCCAGAAACTATAATCTGATAGCATCACAGCATGTAGGAATGTAAACATTTACAGTAAAACCATAAGAGAACTTACTCCCCTCTGGGTGTGTTGTATCCATCACAGACAACCACACTTTCACCCAAAGACTACAACGAGTTTCTTTCATATTTCACATACAAAATGGATGGTTCATTGAATGATACACAATTTCCTGTAATACTTAATTGGTGGCAGCGGTGAGATTTTATTTTATGCTGTTGGATAACAATTTAGATTTAAACATATCTTTTAGATTTTACTTATGGAAATTGACTGTACTTCATACTCACTACTCCCCAGCAAGCACTTTTTGACCCAGGAACATTTTACTCAATGCGGCTTTGATTGAATTCACCCTTTCTGTTTAAATATGTTTGAAGGCATTATCCTTTCTCAAACTAACTTGTTTTGATTTCATGTCATTCTGAAATTTCCCTCCCTTTCTATTAAAACCGGCAATTGCTGGAAGGAACAGCAGTAAAGGACAGATTCAGTTATACTAGTGTGTGTGTGTGTGTGTGTGTGTGTATGTGTGTGTATGTGTGTGTGTGTGTGTGTGTGTGTGTGTGTCCCAAAGCACTGTGAGGGGTCATAGCGAGGATGAGTAAGGGCAGGCGAGGTGACCCCGCCCAGGGTAAGGAGAGATCAGAGTTATTTAGGATCGCTAGAAAGGCCATAGTGGGTGAGTGGAGTCCATTAGATTATGAGGAAGTATGCATCTTCAGGTAGATAGACACTATAGGATGTGTGTGTTTTTGTGTGTATGTGTGTGTGCGTGTGTGTATATGTGAGTACGGAGTGTGCGTGGGTAAGCTTGTGTGTTATAATAATAATAATAAATTTTATTTTAACCGCTTTTCTCAACACCCAAAATCACTTTACATACACATGAAGATATGCAGGATAAAAATCTATAGCCACATATTAATAAGTAAGAGGCCGGTGCGTTATAGAGGCCGGCGTGCGGGATACCTGACGAGACTACGTCGGCGAGTGGATAAACCGCCTCTACCCTCCATTTTATTTGGCGAATGGGCAATCACTGGAGAATAAACTGGACGAGCTCCGTTCGAGACTATCCCATCAATGTGATCTGAAGAGCTGTAATACCCTATGTTTCTCCGAGACGTGGCTAAAAGGACATGGAAAATATAAATCTAGCAGTTTTTTTCTATACATCAGCAGGACAGAACGGCAGTGTCGGGTAAACTGAAGGAGGGTGGTGTGTGTCTCTTTGTCAACAACATCTGGTTCAAAATCTCTAATATTAAGGAAGTCTCAAGGTTCTGCTCGCCTGAGTTAGAATACCTCATGATAATTTGTATACCACACTATTTACCAAGAGAATTTTCATCTACAGTGAGTTCCAAAAGTATTGGACAGTGACACATTTGTTGTTGTTTTGGCTCTGTACTCCAGCAATTTGAATTTGAAATGATACAAGGATTATGAGGTTAAAGTGCAGACTTTCAGCTTTCATTTTAGGGTATTAGTTAGATGCAGAAATATCATCCCCCCAAGACATGCTAACCTCTCACCATTATAATAACAGGAGAGGTTAGCATTTTATATCATCCCCCCAAGACATGCTAACCTCTCACCATTACAATAACAGGAGAGGTTAGCATTCTATATCATCCCCCCAAGACATGCTAACCTCTCACCATTACAAGAACAGGAGAGGTTAGAATTCTATATCATCCCCCCAAGACATGCTAACCTCTCACCATTACAATAACAGGAGAGGTTAGCATTTTATATCATACCCCCAAGACATGCTAACCTCTCACCATTACAAGAACAGGAGAGGTTAGCATTCTATATCATCCCCCCAAGACATGCTAACCTCTCACCATTACAAGAACAGAGGAGAGGTTAGCATTTTATATCATCCCCCAAGACATGCTAACCTCTCACCATTACAAGAACAGGAGAGGTTAGCATTCTATATCATCCCCCAAGACATGCTAACCTCTCACCATTACAAGAACAGGAGAGGTTAGCATTTTATATCATCCCCCCAAGACATGCTAACCTCTCACCATTACAATAACAGGAGAGGTTAGCATTCTATATCATCCCCCCAAGACATGCTAACCTCTCACCATTACAATAACAGGAGAGGTTAGCATTCTATATCATCCCCCCAAGACATGCTAACCTCTCACCATTACAAGAACAGGAGAGGTTAGCATTCTATATTATCCCCCCAAGACATTCTAACCTCTCACCATTACAATAACGAGGGAGGTTAGCATGTCTTGGGGGATGACATAAAATGCTAACTTCTCCTGTTCTTGTAATGCTGAGAGGTTAGCATGTCTTGGGGGGATGATATAAAATGCTAACCTCTCCTGTTCTTGTAATGGTGAGAGGTTAGCATGTCTTGGGGGGATGATTTTTGTGTGTCTGTCACTTTCTCACTCATCATTATTCACGATTCATTCAGGACTAATCATAATCATGGTAGCATCAACATTAATGTAGAAGTGATTAGAAATATATTGTATTCTTATTAACAATAAAAGTGACTAAAAATGACTAAAAATACATTATTTATCATTAATTTCTATTGGGCACAAAATAATCTGACACACCACCAAAAAAAACAGCAAAAGTATCCAACAAGTTTGTAGAGTCAAGCTTGATGTAATCATTGATGTAATCATATATAAGTGAATTTGTCCCAATACTTTTGGTTCCCTAAAATGGGGGAACTATGTACAAAAACTGCTGTAATTTCTAAACGGTTCACCAAAATGGTTGAAAATACCCTCAAATTAAAGCTGTCAGTCTGCACTCATAGTCCTCATACTTTTAGAGCTCACTGTATATTAATTGTAGCTGTCAATTTACCACCACAAACCGATGCTGGCACTAAGACTGCACTCAACAAGCTGTATAGGGCCATAAGCGAACAAGAAAATGCTCATCCAGAGGTGGCGCTCCTAGTGGCCGGTGATTTTAATGCAGGAAAACTGAAATTTGTCTTACCTCATTTCTACCAGGATGTGACCTGTGCAAATAGAGGTAGAAAAACTCTATATCACATTTACTCCACACACAGAGACTCATTCAAAACTCTATATCACATTTACTCCACACACAGAGACTCATACAAAACTCTATATCACATTTACTCCACACACAGAGACTCATACAAAACTCTATATCACATTTACTCCACACACAGAGACTCGTACAAAACTCT
>QNTS01001170.1:121917-145579 GCA_003317085.1 Hucho hucho
CATGAACCTAAACACGATGGCATGAACCTAAACACGATGGCATGAACCTAAACACGATGGCATGAACCTAAACACGATGGCATGAACCTAAACACGATGGCATGAACCTTCTACAATCATAACATTCATCATTAACCCCCCAACCTAAGTGCAAAACCCCAAACATATATATGGTTCCCAATTAGAGGTAACGAGACTCAGCTGCCTCTAATTGGGAACCATTACCCCAACATAGAAATACACACCATAGAACAAAAGAAACCCTACACCAAGACAAAACTAAACACTCCAGCCTGAACACTCAGGCCTGGACGTTACAACTACCCTCTGTAGTGCCTTGCGGTCAGAGGCGGAGCAATTGCCGTACCAGGCAGTGATGCAACCAGTCAGGATGCTCTTGATGTTGCAGCTGTAGAACCTTTTGAGTATCTCAGGACCCATGCCAAATCCTTTTAGTCTCCTGAGGTGGAATAGGCTTTGTCGTGCCCTCTTCACAACTGTCTTGGTGTGTTTGGACCATTCTAGCTTGTTGTTGATGTGGACACCAAGGAACTTGAAGCTCTCAACCTGCTCCACTACAGCCCTGTCGATGAGAATGGGGGCATGCTCAGTCCTCCTTTACCTGTAGTCCACAATCATCTCCTTAGTCTTGGTTACATTGAGGGAGAGGTTGTTGTCCTGGCACCACAAGGCCAGGTCTCTGACCTCTTCCCTGTAGGCAGTCTCATCATTGTCGGTGATCAGGCCTACCACTGTTGTGCCGTCTGCAAACTTAATGATGGTGTTGGAGTCGTGCCTGGCCATGCAGTCGTGGGTGAACAGGGAGTACAAGAGGGGACTGAGCATGCACCCCTGGGGAGCTCCAGTGTTGAGGATCAGCGTGACAGATGTGTTGCTACCTACCCTCACCACCTGGGGGCGGCCCGTCAGGAAGTCCAGGATCCAGTTGCAGAGGGAGGTGTTTAGTCCCAGGATCCTTAGCTTAGTGATGAGCTGTAGTCAATGAATAGCATTCTCACATAAGTGTTCCTTTTGTCCGGGTGGGAAAGGGCAGTGTGGAGTGCAATAGAGATTGCATCGTCTGTTGATCTGTTTGGGCGGTATGCAAATTGGAGGGGGTCTAGGGTTTCTGAGATAATGTTGTTGATGTGAGCCATTACCAACTTTTCAAAGCACTTCATGGCTACGGACGTGAGTGCTACAGGTCTGTAGTCGTTTATGCAGGTTGCCTTTGTGTTCTTGGGCACAGGGACTTTGGTGGTCAGCTTGAAGCATGTTGGTATTACAGACTCAATCAGGGACATGTTGAAAATGTCAGTGAAGACCAACCTGCCAGTTGGTCAGCACATGCCCGGAGCACACGTCCTGGTGATCCGTCTGGCCCCGCAGCCTTGTGTATGTTGACTTGTTTAAAGGTCTTACTCACGTCGGCTATGGAGAGCGTGATCACACAGTTGTCTGGAACAGCTGATGCTCTCATGCATGCCTCAGTGTCGCTTTGTAGTCTGTAATAGTTTGCAAGCCCTGCCACATAAGACGAGCGTCAGAGCCGGTGTAGTATGATTCAATCTTAGCCCTGTATTGACGCTTTGCCTGTTTGATGGTTCATCGCAGGGCATAGCAGGATTTCTTGTAATAGGTCCTACCCTTTATTGTAATAGGTCCCACCAATAGTCCTAGGTCCACCACTAGGGCCACCACTAGGTCCAACACTAGGCCCACCACTAGGTCCTAGGTCCACCACTAGGTCCTCCACTAGGTCTACCATGAGGTCCTCCACTAGGGCCACCACTAGGTCCACCACTAGGTCTACCATTAGGGCCACTGCTAGGTCCACCACTAGGTCCTACCTAGGTCCACCACTAGGTCCTCCACTAGTTCTACCTTTAGGTCCTCCACTAGGGCCACTGCTGAGTCTACCACTAGGTCTACCACTAGGTCTACCACCAGGTCCACCACTAGGTCCTCGGTCCACCACCAGGTCCTCGGTGCACCAATAGGTCCACCACTAGGTTATAGGTCCACCACTGGGACCTCTGTCCACCACTAGGTCCACCGCTAAGTTCTCGGACAACCAATAGGTCTAGTATAATGAATATTTAACATTAGGGGGTGTCTCTCTGGAGATTGCAGTTTTAGCATAACAAAGCGATTGGACTCCAGTCTAAAATGTACACGGTATAAATTATACATTCTCTACAGTCTGATGATGGGCACTCAGGTTGGGGACAGTCAATGCATTATATTTTGGATTACCTTTTAAAACATTTATAAACTCTTCTGAAATCTGGAACCACTGACAGAATATAGTTGTTTTGGTGTAATTGGGCATTGAATAACTCATTTTTATGTTAATAGTTTCATATCTTTCACCTCGGGCCATTCTACTGACAAGTTACTGATTCCAAGGTTTTATTCTAGGTTTATGATCATGTGCTAGTTACCCTTAAATAATCTTCCATTTAAATGATTGAACTTTTCATTGTGCTCAAACTTGAGCAGTCTCTTAAGACCATAATTTTGCTTAAGTCATGCACTGACAAACATGGACGATTTGCACAAAGCTTTCAATTGAGTGTGCGTATCTCAGGTTAGAATTTTGACATCCTTATTGGACCATTCTAAAACAAAATGTAATGTAGGAATTGCATTTTCTCTGCAGCTGACTGGTTTTAATAAATTCAATGTGTCAGATACCTATGACCTAAGTCCTATGGAAGATAAAGGTGTCCATATATTAGAGTGTCCATATATTATATTAAATCTACTTTTAAACACTCAGACCGTGTTAGGAAAAGAGCTTTAGCGATGATAAAACAAAGTACTCTCTGACCCTGACACCAGTAAAGAGGAAAAGGTAAGTCGAAGATAGGAAAAAGTAATTTCCAAATGTGTAAATCACTAATTCCATCCTCAGGGAAGAGATAATCAAGCTAACACAGGTTCCTGATCCAACCTAGGTACTGTATATACACTTCAAATGGTGTGTCAACTAAAGTATAAAATACATTGTAAACTCCATAATTACAATTAAACAATAAGACCCGACGGGGTGTGGTATATGACCAATATACGGTCTGATATATCACGGCTGTCAGCCATTCAGCATTCAGGGCTCTAACCACCCAGTTTATAATTAAAACATATCCTGCAGTCAAATGACCTAGTGTCCTCATGGGCGGAATGTTATTCATATTTTGCATGTTTCTATGTCAAACAATTTATATTTCACTCTTATTTTGTGTATATAAAGTGTAACATTGGAACGTAACATTGGAACGTACATTTCAACTCTATATCTGACATGGTATGGGGCGGGAGGTAACCTAGTGGTTAGAGCGTTGGGCCAGTGACTGAAAGGTTACTAGATTGAATCCCAGAGGTAAAAATCTGTCTTTCTGCCCTTGATCAAATCAAATCAAATGTTATTTGTCACATACACATGGTTAGCAGATGTTAATGCGAGTGTAGCAAAATGCTTGTGCTTCTAGTTCCGACCATGCAGTAGTATCTAACAAGTAATCTAACAATTTCACAACAACTACCTTATACACACAAGTGTAAAGGATTGAATACGAGTATGTACATATAAATATATGGATGAGCGATGGCTGATCGGCATAGGCAAGATACAGTAGATGGTATATAGTACAGTATATACATGTGAGATGAGTAGTGTAGGATATGTAAACATTATATAAATGGCATCGTTTAAAGTGGCTGGTGATACATTTATTACATCCACTTTTTAATTATTAAAGTGGCTAGAGATTTGAGTCGATGGCCGAACGGCATAGGCAAGATTCAGTAGATGCTATAGAATGCAGTGTACACATTTGATATGAGTAGTGTCGGATATGTAAACATTAAATACAGTGAGGGAAAAAAGTATTTGATCCCCTGCTGATTTTGTACGTTTGCCCACTGACAAAGAAATGATCAGTCTATAATTTTAATGGTAGGTTTATTTGAACAGTGAGAGACAGAATAACATAAAAAAAATCCAGAAAAGCGCATGTGAAAAATTTTATGAATTGATTTGCATTTTAATTAGGGAAATAAGTATTTGACCCCTCTGCAAAACATGACTTAGTACTTGGTGGCAAAACCCTTGTTGGCAATCACAGAGGTCAGACGTTTCTTGAGGTCAAACATGTTTGCACACATCTCAGGAGGGATTTTGTCCCACTCCTCTTTGCAGATCTTCTCCAAGTCATTAAGGTTTTGAGGCTGACGTTTGGCAACTCGAACCTTCAGCTCCCTCCACAGATTTTCTATGGGATTAAGGTCTGGAGACTGGCTAGGCCACTCCAGGACCTTAATGTGCTTCTTCTTGAGCCACTCCTTTGTTGCCTTGGCCGTGTGTTTTGGGTCATTGTCATGCTAGAATACCCATCCACAACCCATTTTCAATGCCCTGGCTGAGGGAAGGAGGTTCTCACCCAAGATTTGACGGTACATGGCCCTGTCCATCGTCCCTTTGATGCGGTGAAGTTGTCCTGTCCCCTTAGCAGAAAAACACCCCCAAAGCATAATGTTTCCACCTCCATGTTTGACGGTGGGGATGGTGGTCTTGGTGTCATAGGCAGCATTCCTCCTCCTCCAAACACGGCGAGTTGAGTTGATGCCAAAGAGCGTTACCAATTGTTTTCTTGGTGACTATGGTCCCAGCTGCCTTGAGATCATTGACAAGATCCTCCCATGTAGTTCTAGGCTGATTCCTCACTGTTCTCATGATCATTGCAACTCCACGAGGTGAGATCTTGCATGGATCCCCAGGCTGAGGGAGATTGACAGTTGTTTTGTGTTTCTTCCATTTGCGAATAATCGCACCAACTGTTGTCACCTTCTCACCAAGCTGCTTGGCGATGGTCTTGTAGCCCATTCCAGCCTTGTGTAGGTCTACAATCTTGTCCCTGACATCCTTGGAGAGCTCTTTGGTCTTGGCCATGGTGGAGAGTTTGGAATCGGATTGATTGATTGCTTCTGTGGACAGGTGTCTTTTATACAGGTAACAAGCTGAGATTAGGAGCACTCCCTTTAAGAGTGTGCTCCTAATCTCATCTCGTTACGTGTATAAAAGACACCTGGGAGCCAGAAATCTTTCTGATTGAAAGGGGGTCAAATACTTATATCCCTCATTAAAATGCAAATCAATTTATAACATTTTTCACATGCGTTTTTGTTATTCTGTCTCTCACTGTTCAAAAAAACCTACCATTAAAATTATAGACTGATAATTTCTTTGTCAGTGGGCAAACGTACAAAATCAGCAGGGGATCAAATACTTTTTTCCCTCACTGTATTTAATGTTTACATATCCGACACTACTCATATCAAATGTGTACACTGCATTCTATAGCATCTACTGAATCTTGCCTATGCCGTTCGGCCATCGACTCAAATCTCTAGCCACTTTAATAATTAAAAAGTGGATGTAATAAATGTATCACCAGCCACTTTAAACGATGCCATTTATATAATGTTTACATATCCTACACTACTCATCTCACATGTATATACTGTACTATATACCATCTACTGTATCTTGCCTANAAAAAAATCCAGAAAAGCGCATGTGAAAAATTTTATGAATTGATTTGCATTTTAATTAGGGAAATAAGTATTTGACCCCTCTGCAAAACATGACTTAGTACTTGGTGGCAAAACCCTTGTTGGCAATCACAGAGGTCAGACGTTTCTTGAGGTCAAACATGTTTGCACACATCTCAGGAGGGATTTTGTCCCACTCCTCTTTGCAGATCTTCTCCAAGTCATTAAGGTTTTGAGGCTGACGTTTGGCAACTCGAACCTTCAGCTCCCTCCACAGATTTTCTATGGGATTAAGGTCTGGAGACTGGCTAGGCCACTCCAGGACCTTAATGTGCTTCTTCTTGAGCCACTCCTTTGTTGCCTTGGCCGTGTGTTTTGGGTCATTGTCATGCTAGAATACCCATCCACAACCCATTTTCAATGCCCTGGCTGAGGGAAGGAGGTTCTCACCCAAGATTTGACGGTACATGGCCCTGTCCATCGTCCCTTTGATGCGGTGAAGTTGTCCTGTCCCCTTAGCAGAAAAACACCCCCAAAGCATAATGTTTCCACCTCCATGTTTGACGGTGGGGATGGTGGTCTTGGTGTCATAGGCAGCATTCCTCCTCCTCCAAACACGGCGAGTTGAGTTGATGCCAAAGAGCGTTACCAATTGTTTTCTTGGTGACTATGGTCCCAGCTGCCTTGAGATCATTGACAAGATCCTCCCATGTAGTTCTAGGCTGATTCCTCACTGTTCTCATGATCATTGCAACTCCACGAGGTGAGATCTTGCATGGATCCCCAGGCTGAGGGAGATTGACAGTTGTTTTGTGTTTCTTCCATTTGCGAATAATCGCACCAACTGTTGTCACCTTCTCACCAAGCTGCTTGGCGATGGTCTTGTAGCCCATTCCAGCCTTGTGTAGGTCTACAATCTTGTCCCTGACATCCTTGGAGAGCTCTTTGGTCTTGGCCATGGTGGAGAGTTTGGAATCGGATTGATTGATTGCTTCTGTGGACAGGTGTCTTTTATACAGGTAACAAGCTGAGATTAGGAGCACTCCCTTTAAGAGTGTGCTCCTAATCTCATCTCGTTACGTGTATAAAAGACACCTGGGAGCCAGAAATCTTTCTGATTGAAAGGGGGTCAAATACTTATATCCCTCATTAAAATGCAAATCAATTTATAACATTTTTCACATGCGTTTTTGTTATTCTGTCTCTCACTGTTCAAAAAAACCTACCATTAAAATTATAGACTGATAATTTCTTTGTCAGTGGGCAAACGTACAAAATCAGCAGGGGATCAAATACTTTTTCCCCTCATTGTACAGACAGACAGACAGACAGACAGACAGACAGACAGACAGACAGACAGACAGACAGACAGACAGACAGACAGACAGACAGGTGGTTATTAGGTTAACAACTAACTATACAGACAGACAGACAGACAGACAGACAGACAGACAGACAGACAGACAGACAGACAGACGGTTATTAGGATAACATCTACCTATACAGACAAACAGACAGACAGACAGACACACAGACCGACAGACAGACAGGTGGTTATTAGGATAACATCTACCTATACAGACAGATAGACAGACAGACAGACTGGCAGGTGGTTATTAGGATAACAACTAACTATACAGACCGTCAGACAGACAGACAGGTGGTTATTAGGATAACGTATACCTGTACAGACAGGCAGACAGACAGTCAGACAGACAGGTGGTTATTAGGATAGCACTTACCTATACAGACAGAAAGACAGACAGACAGACAGGTGGTTATTAGGATAACAATTACCTATACAGACAGATAGACAGGCAGACAGGCAGTCAGGCAGGTTGACAGGCAGACAGACAGGTCGTTATTAGGATAACAATTACCTATACAGACAGGCAGACAAGCAAACAGACAGACAGACAGGTGGTTATTAGGATAACAATTACCTATACAGACAGACAGACAGACAGGTGGATATTAGGATAACATCTACCTATACAAACAGACAGACAGACAGACAGACAGGTGGTTATCATTCCGAATACCTTATGGATCTGCATTTCCACTGTAGGTAAATGAAGGTGTGAGTGAATGAGATTCAGAGTGCATTTGTATGCCTGCAGGATCATATTAGTTTTGCTGTGTGTGTTGTAGCTGTCTGCATATAATAGGGGTAAGTCATGTGTAAGTGTGTGTGTATGTGTGTGTGTGTGTGTGTGTGTGTGTGTGTGTGTGTGTGTGTGTGTGTGTGTGTGTGTGTGTGTGTGTGTGTGTGTGTGTGTGTGTGTGTGTGTGTCTATATGTAGGTGTATGTGTGTGTGTGTGTGTATGTATGTGTGTGTTTGTGTCTGTGAGTGTGTATCCATGATGTTGACAGTAATTAGAGAGTAATATCTCTCCTCTTCATGATGAAGACAAACGAGCTGACAGCAGAGAGCTGGCCTCAAACCACCACACAACAATAGTCATGTGACAAACACTAACACACACTGGCACAGACACAAATACACACACACGTGCACAGACACACACTAACACACACAGACACCCACTAACACACACGTGCACAGACACACACAAACACCCACTAACACACACAGACACCCACTAACACACACAAACACCCACTAACACACACGTGCACAGACACACACAGACACACACTAACACATACAGACACCCACTAGCACACACAGACACCCACTAACACACACGTGCACAGACACACACTAACACACACGTGCACAGACACACAGAGACACAAACAGACACACACATGCACAGACACACACTAACACACACGTGCACAGACATACTCATTGATGGAGTGAAACCACCAGATACCATGCATCACTTGACGAGCACTAATCAGAATGGGGGAAGAAATGCCTCCATCTGTCTAACCCCACTTAATAATGTATGGCAGCAGCAGAACACAATGCCACCTGTATTTTCACAGCTAGATCCATGACTCTTATGAGAAAACTTACAAGGCCCAATAACCTCTCTCATTGCCTCGCATGGAGTGGTTGATATCCCCATTCTCTCTCTCTCTCTCTCTCTCTCTCTCTCTCTCTCTCTCTCTCTCTCTCTCTCTCTCTCTCTCTCTCTCTCTCTCTCTCTCTCTCCCCTGTGGTTTACCCCTCTGCCTTCGCAGTATTGATGTCATCGGGTAAGGTCTGTGTTTTATACCTTTAGACCCAGTGTGTGTGTGTGTGTGTGTGTGTATATATGTGTGTGTGTGTGCGTGTGTGTGTGGTACCTTTTTAGACCTGTGGGTAGTCAGCATAACTAACTCCTCTCTTGGTGAATTATGTTGATTACCCCAACAAAACAAACCTCCCAACTCAAGGAGAAATGATACTCCGCCCTGTCTTTTTACTCCTGATAATCAGTCCTGGTAATTACTCCTGGTAATCAGTCCTGGTAATTACTCCTGGTATTTACACTTGGTAATCAGTCCTGGTAATTACTCCTGGTATTTACTCCTGGTAATCAGTCCTGGTAATCTGTCCTGGTAACTACTCCTGGTATTTACACCTGGTAATAACTCCTGGTAATTACTCCTGGTATTTACACCTGGTAATCAGTCCTGGTAATTATTTCAGGTATTTACACCTGGTAACCAGTCCTGGTATTTACACCTGGTAATCAGTCCTGGTAATTACTCATGGTAATCAGTCCTGGTAATTATTCCAGGTATTTACACCTGGTAACCAGTCCTGGTAATTACTCCTGGTATTTACACCTGGTAATCAGTCCTGGTAATTACTCATGGTAATCAGTCCTGGTAATTATTCCTGATATTTACACCTGGTAATCAGTCCTGGTAATTACTCCTGGTATTTACACCTGGTAATGACTCCTGGTAATTACTCCTGGTATTTACACCTGGTAATCAGTCCTGGTAATCAGTCCTATCAAAACCTCCTAACACATATTTCACATTAGAGACAGAAGATATCGTTTCTCTTTTTAATTACTGAAAAAAACAAGTAGAATCAAAAGGTAATTTCAGAGTTTAACAACAGCGGTAATCTGACAGCTAAATTTATATAATCATAGTGGGTGTGATATAATCACTCACACGCACACACCCACACAGACACACACAGACAGAGTGATTGCCCGTGTTGGCCAACGCTGACCTTACCAGCAATATCTCGCCCCACAACCGCCCACCCTCTCGCCATTGATATGTCAAATATGTGGTTGGCATGGCAACAAGGTGAACCACTGCCTGTCAGTCACGTACCCCCATTCAGCATGTCACTTGCCCCCAATCACTGAGACATCTCATCAAACACACATGCACGCACATGCACTTAAACACACACACACACACAGGTGTCTGTTCAATCACACCATTCAAATAACTCTCAGATCTCTCAGATCTCTCGATGCATTGCAGCTGATGATAAAAAAATAAAATAAATAATTACACGGTTGATAGCATTGGTGTGTGGCCTTGTCTCTCACAGCTGCATACAGGGTAATAGTGCTGTTGTTGTTCCGCTCTTTGTGGGTGTAAAAAGGATCTCCTAGTTCACTACTGCTGATGTTTGGGTCTACAGAGGAGTGGTGTAATGGGAGCTGACGAACCCTTACTATTGACTTCCCAAAACTGCAAGGGAAGGAGAACTAGGTATGCCTCTGGCTTACAGTGGGGAATTAACATACACACAGATACACACATGCACCTTCAAACTACACACACAGGCTTCTGCTGATGCATAGACGTTCATGACAGTTTTTTTGTTTTGTTTGTGGAGAATAACTGTCATCAGACTGAACAACATGTTGCCTAAAGAGTGACATTTGAGGTTAACTTGTTGTTTTGTACGAGACAGCAACACATAATACATCTCTGCAAGTAGAAACTGCTACTAGACACAGATCTAAGATCAGCTAACAGTCCACAAGACCTGACTGACATTATGTCCAGGATCAACGACTTCAGATTCTCCTCACAACTTAGTTCATCTGGATTTATTGGCAGCCATTTTGTGTCTGCTTACAACATGCATTGAGGCAGAGTGAGTCAAGGAAGAGTTGGTCCCAAAGTGAGCCTTAAGACCATTGAGATATTACAGAGAGGGAGTAGGTTATTTCATTTAGCCATGGTATATGAACACCCTCATCACTACACCGTGGCCATAGAACTAATGGAGGAGTCCATGCAATTTCATGCACACACACACACACGTGCGCGCAAGCATGGACACACACACACACTTAGGTCAACTGTAATGACTCTTACAGCAGGAGCGCACACACACACACACACACACACACACACACACACACACACAAACACACACACACACACTGTTCAGGTCAACTGTAATGACTATTACAGCAGAAGCGCACAAACACACACACACACTTAGATTTGACTTTACCATGGGAATTACAGGACGGGAGGAGGGAAAAGCAACTCAAGGTGGAGTAAGGAAAAAGCAGGCATTTCACAACATTTTTTATATCTGCAGTAAACTGTGTACGTGAGGAATAAAATTTTATTTGATTTTTGATTTGGGAAAGAGCCTGTCAGTCCATCCAACAAGCAGTGATGATGATGTGCAGTGGCAAAACGTCTAGTAGAGTTGACAGACTTGTTATTCATCGTCACAAGGACGTTCCCTATGTGAGGTAGGATATAGAAAACATTAGTAAGGTAGAATATAGAGGTGACAGTAGTAAGGTAGAATACAGAGGAGATTAGTAAGGTAAAATACAGAGGACAGTAGTAAGGTAGAATACAGAGGACATTAGTAAGGTAGAATACAGAGGACAGTAATATGGTACAATAAAGAGAAAAGTAGAAAGGTAGGAAATAGGGGAGACAGTAGTAAGGTAGGATATCTTCTTCAGGATTGGTGGGTCCCCTGCGGGACGGTTGAGCTAACGTAGGCTAATGTGATTAGCATGAGGTTGTAAGTAACAAGAACATTTCCCAGGACACAGACATATCTGATATTGGCAAAAAGCTTAAATTCTTGTTAATCTAACTGCACTGTCCAATTTCCAGTAGTTATTACAGAGAAACAATACCATGCTATTGTTTGAGGAGAGTGGACAGTTTTGAACATGAAACGTTATTAACAAACAATTAGGCACAGTATTTATACAACATTTTGAACAGAAATGCAATGGTTCATTGGATCAGTCTAAAACTTTGCACATACATTGCTGCCATCTAGTGGGCAAAATCTAAATTGCACCTTGGCTGGAATAATACATTATGGCCTTTCACTTGCATTTCAAACATGATGGTTCCAAAAAAATACTTTGTATTATCTTTTACCAGATCTAATGTGTTATATTCTCCTACATTCCTTTCACATTTCCAAAATTTCAAAGTGTTTCCTTTGGTACCAAGAATGGTACCAAGAATATGCATATCCTTGCCTCAGGGCCTGAGATACAGGAAGTTAGATTTGGGTATGTCATTTCAGGCGAAAATTGAAAAAAGGGGCAAATCCTTACGAGTATATAGGGGAGACAGTAGCAAGGTAGAATACAGAGGACAGCAGTAAAGTAGAATATAGGGGAGACAGTAGTAAGGTAGAAAATAGAGGACAGTAGTAAAGTAGGATATAGAGGACAGTAGTAAGGTAGAATATAGAGGACAGTAGTAAAGCAGGATATAGGGGAGACAGTAGTAAGATAGAAAATAGTTGACAGTAGTAAAGTAGGATATAGAGGACAGTAGTAAAGCAGGATATAGGGGAGACAGTAGTAAGGTAGAATATGGAGGACAGTAGTAAAGTACTATATAGAGGACAGTAGTAAGGTAGGATATTGGGGAGACAGTATGTATGGTGTGATGTAGAGGACAGTAGTAAGGTAGGATTTGGGGACATTAGTAAGGTAGGATATAGACGACATAAGTAAGGTAGGTTATAGGGGACACAGTAGTAAGGTAGGATATAGAGGACTGTAATAAGGTAGAATATAGCTGACAGTAGTATTGTAGGATATAGAGGACAGAAGTAAGGTAGTAAGGTAGAATAGAGAGGAGAGTAGTAAGGTAGGATATTGGGGGGACAGTAGTAAGGTAGAATATATAGGACAGAACTAAGGCATGATATTGGGGAGACAGTAGTAAGGTAGGATATAGAGAACAGTAGTAACGTAGGATATAGAGGACAGTAGTAATGTAGGATATAGAGGACAGAAGTAAGGTAGGATTTAGGGGGGACAGTAGTAAGGTAGGATATAGAATACAGAAGTAAGGTAGGATATAGGGGACACAGTAGTAAGTTGGGTATAGAGGACAGAAGTAAGGTAGGATATTGGGGAGACAGTAGTAAAGTAGGATATAGGGGAGACGGTAGTAAGGTAGATGTATAGGGGAGACAGTAATAAGGTACTGTAGGATAGAGAAGACAGTGTTAAGGTAGGATATAGAGGTCAGTGTTAATATAGAGGACAGAACTAAGGTAGATAATATAAGGGAGACAGTAGTAAGGTAGACTATAGAGGACAGTAGAAAGGTAGAATATAGAGGACAGTATTAAGGTAGGATATAGGGGAGACAGTAGTAAGGTAGAACATACAGGACTTTAGTAAGGTAGGATACAGAGGACAGAAGTAAGGTAGTAAGGTAGAATATATAGGACAGAACTAAGGTATGATATTGGGGAGACAGTAGTAAGGTAGGATATAGAGGACAGTAGTAACGTAGGATATAGAGGACAGTAGTAATGTAGGATATAGAGGACAGAAGTAAGGTAGGATTTAGGGGGGACAGTAGTAAGGTAGGATATAGAGGACAGTGGTAAGGTAGGATATAGGGGACACAGTAGTAAGTTGGGTATAGAGGACAGAAGTAAGGTAGGATATTGGGGAGACAGTAGTAAAGTAGGATATAGGGGAGACGGTAGTAAGGTAGATGTATAGGGGAGACAGTAATACGGTACTGTAGGATAGAGAGGACAGTAGAAAGGTAGAATATAGAGGACAGTAGTAAGGTAGGATATAGGGGAGACAGTATGTATGGTGTGATGTAGAGGACAGTAGTAAGGTAGGATTTGGGGACATTAGTAAGGTAGGATATAGACAACATAAGTAAGGTAGGTTATAGGGGACACAGTAGTAAGGTAGGATATAGAGGACTGTAATAAGGTAGAGTATAGCTGACAGTAGTAAGGTAGGATATAGAGGACAGAAGTAAGGTAGTAAGGTAGAATAGAGAGGAGAGTAGTAAGGTAGGATATTGGGGGGACAGTAGTGAGGTAGAATATATAGGACAGAACTAAGGCATGATATTGGGGAGACAGTAGTAAGGTAGGATATAGAGGACAGTAGTAACATAGGATATAGAGGACAGTAGTAATGTAGGATATAGAGGACAGAAGTAAGGTAGGATTTAGGGGGGACAGTAGTAAGGTAGGATATAGAGGACAGTAGTAAAGTAGGATATAGGGGAGACGGTAGTAAGGTAGATGTATAGGAGAGACAGTAATAAGGTAATGTAGGATAGAGAGGACAGTGTTAAGGTAGGATATAGAGGTCAGTGTTAATATAGAGGACAGAACTAAGGTAGAATATAAGGGAGACAGTAGTAAGGTAGACTATAGAGGACAGTAGAAAGGTAGAATATAGAGGACAGTATTAAGGTAGGATATAGGGGAGACAGTAGTAAGGTAGGATATAGAGGACAGTAGTAACGTAGGATATAGAGGACAGTAGTAATGTAGGATATAGAGGACAGAAGTAAGGTAGGATTTAGGGGGGACAGTAGTAAGGTAGGATATATAGAGGACAGCGGTAAGGTAGGATATAGGGGACACAGTAGTAAGTTGGGTATAGAGGACAGAAGTAAGGTAGGATATTGGGGAGACAGTAGTAAAGTAGGATATAGGGGAGACGGTAGTAAGGTATATGTATAGGGGAGACAGTAATAAGGTACTGTAGGATAGAGAGGACAGTAGAAAGGTAGAATATAGAGGACAGTAGTAAGGTAGGATATAGGGGAGACAGTAGTAAGGTAGAACATACAGGACTTTAGTAAGGTAGAATATATAGGACAGAACTAAGGCATGATATTGGGGAGACAGTAGTAAAGTAGGATATAGGGGAGACGGTAGTAAGGTAGATGTATAGGGGAGACAGTAATAAGGTACTGTAGGATAGAGAGGACAGTGTTAAGGTAGGATATAGAGGTCAGTGTTAATATAGAGGACAGAACTAAGGTAGAATATAAGGGAGACAGTAGTACGGTAGACTATAGAGGACAGTAGTGAGGTAGAATATAGAGGACAGTAGTAAGGTAGAACATACAGGACTTTAGTAAGGTAGGATATAGAGGACAGAAGTAAGGTAGTAAGGTAGAATAGAGAGGACAGTAGTAAGGTAGGATATTGGGGGGACAGTAGTAAGGTAGAATATATAGGACAGAATTAAGGTATGATATTGGGGAGATAGTAGTAAGGTAGGATATAGAGGACAGTAGTAACGTACGATATAGAGGACAGTAGAACGGTAGAATATAGAGGACAGTATTAAGGTAGGATATAGGGGAGACAGTAGTAAGGTAGAACATACAGGACTTTTGTAAGGTAGGATATAGAGGACAGAAGTAAGAAAGTAAGGTAGAATATAGAGGACAGAACTAAGGTATGATATAGGGGAGACAGTAGTAAGGTAGAACATACAGAACTTTAGTAAGGTAGAATATATAGGACAGAACTAAGGCATGATATTGGGGAGACAGTAGTAAGGTAGGATATAGAGGACAGTAGTAACGTAGGAAGTAGAGGACAGTAGTAATGTAGGATATAGAGGACAGAAGTAAGGTAGGATTTAGGGGGGACATTAGTAAGGTAGGATATAGAGGACAGAAGTAAGGTAGGATATAGGGGACACAGTAGTATGTTGGGTATAGAGGACAGAAGTAAGGTAGGATATTGGGGAGACAGTAGTAAAGTAGGATATAGGGGAGACGGTAGAAAGGTAGATGTAGGATAGAGAGGACAGTGTTAAGGTAAGATATAGAGGTCAGTGTTAATATAGAGGACAGAACTAAGGTGTAATATAAGGGAGACAGTAGTAAGGTAGACTATAGAGGACAGTAGAAAGGTAGAAAATAGAGGACAGTAGTAAGGTAGGATATAGGGGAGACAGTAGTAAGGTAGAACATACAGGGCTTTAGTAAGGTAGGATATAGAGGACAGAAGTAAGGTAGTAAGGTAGAAAAGAGAGGACAGTAGTAAGGTAGGATATTGGGGGGACAGTAGTAAGGTAGAATATATAGGACAGAATTAAGGTATGATATTGGGGAGACAGTAGTAAGGTAGGATATAGAGGACAGTAGTAACGTAGGATATAGAGGACAGTGTCCAGGTAGGATATAGAGGACAGGACTAAGGTAGGATATAGAGGGCAGTAGTGGGGTAGGATATAGAGGACAGTAGTAGGGTAGGATATAGGGGACAGTAGCAAGGTAGGATAGAGGGGAGACAGTAGTAAGGTAGGATATAGAGGACAGTAGCAAGGTAGGATAGAGGGGAGACATTAGTAAGGTAGGGTATAGAGTACGGTCGTAAGGTAGGATATAGAGGACAGGACTAAGATAGGATAAAGAGGACAGTAGAAAGGTAGGATATAGATGACAGTAGTGGGGTAGGATATAGGGGAGACAGTAGTAAGGTAGGATATGGAGGACAGTAGTAAGGTAGGTTATAGAGTACAGTAGTGAGGTAGGATATAGGGGAAACAGTAGTAAGGTAGGTTATAGAGGATAGTGGTGAGGTAGGATATAGGGGAGCCAGTAGTGAGGTAGTATTTACGGGAGACAAAGGGAGGAAATCAGGGAGGTGGCATCTGTGTAGCTGGTATGGGTTTGGCTTTACCCTTGCCAGAAATGCATACAGTGAGCCATGTCTCACTGGGAAAGGTGAGTGGCCAATGGGGAGCTCTGACGCATGCTCACACACACACACACACACTCACACACACACACACACATACACACACAGTATTCACTCCTCATCTCCTTTTCTTCACCTCATTGATGTAAAAGAAGTGGACAGGTGGAACCATATCACTGAAGCCATCCACCATGATGCTTCCTCTACAGTAATTAGCTAAAATGAGCACCAACTGTCTCTGGTCATCTTAGCTACAGTGAGTATAGCCAGGTGTTGGTGATTAAAGTTAGGCTCTTACCCTGTGTTCCTGTGTGCTCGGTGGCGGTGGCAGCCCAGAGCATAGGAACTTAAATTCTCTGCTGGTTGAAGGGAACAAAACTGTGAGAGCTGTGTTCCTACAGCCCAGAGCATCGGAACTCACAGTACATTTCATCCTCTGCTGGGTGAAGGGAAGAACACTGTGAGAGTTGTGTTTCTACATCTGTGACATACAGTTAGTGTCCAGCTCTGCATCTCCCTGCTGGGTATATTCAACCTCTGCGCATCCCTCCTGAGTCAATCTGGCATTTTCACAACCAGAAAGGGAGAGGGAGGATGAGGAGGAGGGGATGAGAGGTGGAGAGGAGGGGAAGGAGAGGGGAAAACAAGCTTCCAATGGCTGGAGAAGTGAAAACAGCACATATCAGTGATGACAGAGGACAGACTTCCTGCCAACCACACTGAGAAAAACCATAAATACAGGAAGTGTTCTTTCACATCGTATGATCATCAGATGTGTTGTCAGGCAAACACTTGGCTGTCACAGCGCTGATACGGCTGAATGGGTTTGATGGTGCGTGTATACGTGTGTGTGTGTCAGAAATAATTCAGTCCATCTATGTGTACGTGAGTCCATGTGTGTGTGCGTTTGGATCCATGTGTATGTGTGTGTGTGTGTGTGTCTGTGTCTGTGTGTGGGTGTGTGTGTGTGTATATGTGTGTGTGTGTCATGTCCCGCCATAATGAGCAGAGGAGAACATTGCCACATGTGGCATTTACCTCTGTGACTAAACCACAATTACTGACAGGGTATCAAGCTCCACTCTCCTTTATCTGTCTGTCATAGAGAAGGAATGACAACAAGCTGTATCTGTCTGTCATAGAGACAGAATGACAACAAGCTGTATCTGTCTGTCATAGAGAAGGAATGACAACATGCTGTATCTGGCTGTCATAGAGAAGGAATGACAACATGCTGTATCTGGCTGTCATAGAGAAGGAATGACAACATGCTGTATCTGTCTGTCATAGAGAAGGAATGACAACATGCTGTATCTGGCTGTCATAGAGAAGGAATGACAGCAAGCTGTATCTGTCATTCATAGAGAAGGAATGACAAGCTTCTACTCTTCTTCTCTCCTCTCTCTCTTCTCTCTCTCTTCTCTCCTTTCTTTCCTCTCTCCTCTCTCTCTCTTCTCTCCTCTCTCTCTTCTCTCTCTCTTCTCTCATTTCTCTCCTCTCTCCTCTCTCTCTCTTCTCCTCTCTCTTCTCAATCCTCTCTCTTCTCTTCTCTCTCTTCTCTCTCTTCTCTCCTCTCCTCTCTCTGTTTGCTACTTTACATTATGTGAGAGAGGGTTCCCGCAGTTCAACATCTGTTTTATATTTACATTTGGTTGAATTGTCAACTATTGTGAATTCAACATGAAATCATAAAAAAAGGTCACCATGAAAATGGATTTAGGTTAAAAGTTGGGTGAAAAAAAGACTACGTTTCCTTATCCAATCACTTTTCCATGTTGATTCAACATCATAACATATAAACTTTTTGTTGAAATTAAGTGGAAACAACGTTGATTCAACCAGTTTTTGCCCAGTGGGTTTTATTTTTCTTCTCTCCCTCTCTTAGTCCTTATCTCTCTTTCTTCTCTCCCTCTCGTAGTCCTTAGCGCTAAGGGAAGAAAGAGAGATAAGGACTACGAGGGGTTAGGAAGAAAGAGAGATAAGGACTACGAGGGGGAGAGAAGAAAGAGAGATAAGGACTACGATGGGTTGGGAAGAAAGAGAGATAAGGACTACGAGGGGTTGGGAAAAAAGAGAGATAAGGACTACGAGGGGGAGAGAAGAAAGAGAGATAAGGACTACGAGGGGTTGGGAAAAAAGAGAGATAAGGACTACGAGAGGGAGAGAAGAAAGAGAGATAAGGACTACGAGGGGTTGGGAAGAAAGAGAGATAAGGACTACGAGGGGGAGAGAAGAAAGAGAGCTAAGGACTACGAGTGGGAGAGAAGAAAGAGAGCTAAGGACTACGAGGGGGGAAGAAGAAAGAGAGATAAGGACTACGAGGGCTTGGGAAGAAAGAGAGCAAGGACTACGAGGGGGAGAGAAGAAAGAGAGATACGGACTACGAGGGGGAGAGAAGAAAAATAAAACCCACTGGGCAAAAACTGGTTGAATCAACGTTGTTTCCACTTAATTTCAACAAAAGGTTTATATGTTATGGTGTTGAATCAACATGGAAAAGTGATTGAATCGCATAAGGAAATGTAGTCTTTTTTGCACCCAACTTTTAACCTAAATCCAATATCATGGTAACCTTTTTTTATGATTTAATGTTGAATTCACAATAGTTGACAATTCAACCAAATGTAAATATAAAATAGATGTTGAACTGACTTCTGTGCCCAGCGGGAACCCTCTCTCACATAATGTAAAGTAGCAAACAGAGAGAGGAGAGGAGAGAAGAGAGAGATGAGAAGAGAAGAGAGAGAGATGATTGAGAAGAGAGAGGAGAAGAGAGAGAAGAGAGAGAAGAGAGAGAGGAGAGAAGAGAGAGAAGAGAAGTGAGAGAGAGAGGAGAGAGGAGAGAAAGGAGAGAAGAGAGAGAAGAGAGAGGAGAGAAGAAGAGTAGAGGCTTGTCATTCCTTCTCTATGACAAACAGAAACAGCTTGTCGCCATTCATTCTCTATGACAGACAGATACAGCATGTTGTCATTCCGAAGAGAAGATAGCTAAGGACTTCTCTCCTTCTCTTAGTCCTTATCTCTCTTTCTTCTCTCCCTCTCTTAGTCCTTATCTCTCTTTCTTCTCTCCTTCTCTTAGTCCTTATCTCTCTTTCTTCTCTCCTTCTCTTAGTCCTTAGCTCTCTTTCTTCTCTACCCCTCGTAGTCCTTTTCTCTCTTTCTTCTCTCCCTCTCTTAGTCCTTATCTCTCTTTCTTCTCTCCTTCTCTTAGTCCTTAGCTCTCTTTCTTCTCTCCCTCTCTTAGTCCTTAGCTCTCTATCATATTGTTCCTTCTTAATTATCCACTCTCCTCTTTCTTACATTGTTTCACCTCTTTTTTTCTCTCTCTGATACTTTCTGTCTTGAAAATGGAGAGATTAACAGAGTGGCCCAGTGGGAGAGCGAAGGTGTGAGGGAGACATGGAAAAAGTGATGAGACAGAGAGAAGCAGAGTCTGATTGGGAGCAGTCGTAGGGCAGCTCTACGTCCCGCTCCCTCTCTCTCCCTCTCATATTCCTTCCCTCTTTCTTCCTCCCTCAGGTAAGGACTTCTCTGGCAGAGAAGGAGGGATGAAGACATTAAAAGGAAATTACACTGAGCCCCTCGCAGTGACACAAGTGGAAGAGAGGATCCGGAACTTCAAACAACTTAAAAAATAAAGGGTCAGAGTTTAAAGAAAGAGAGGGGTTGGGATTTTTGCCAGTGAAAGATGTGGAAAAGAACAAGTGAAGAGACTTAAAGTAGACAGAGACTTCTGACTGGCCTTAGACGCAGTGGAGATTGTCATTGTGTCGTGAGTGTAATAGGTGTTCGGTCGTCACTTTTGATGTAAGCTTTCCATTGAAAACCTGGTTTTGGAAGTATAGCGTACCTCAACCATGTCTGGACTAACAAGGGGAACAATTAAAATCCCTGCTCATACTGACAGATACTACCTGTGCTTGTTATACTGATCGGTTCAGAGGTTTTTTTTACCACTCAGATCCAATATACTAATGATTCATATTTTATTATTATTAATTTTTTTACTGTTTCAGTAATTTACCATAGCAGACATTTGTAGAAAGCTTTCACCAATCTGGACCAAATTACAACCTAACATTACATTGTGTAACATTACATTGTACATTGGTTTATTGGTTTGGCCTTAGTGAAGAATCCATATTAAACTTGCAGAGTCATCCCTCATCATGTTTGGTTGCATTTCACAGTGTGACTACAGAGCCTGCTGGTCCTATTGAATCTCATCATGTTTGGTTGCATTTCACAGTGACACTACAGAGCCTGCTGGTCCTATTGAATCTCATCATGTTTGGTTGCATTTCACAGTGTGATTACAGAGCCTGCTGGTCCTATTGAATCTCATCATGTTTGGTTGCATTTCACAGTGTGACTACAGAGCCTGCTGGTCTTATTGAATCTCATCATGTTTGGTTGCATTTCACAGTGTGATTACAGAGCCTGCTGGTCCTATTGAATCTCATCATGTTTGGTTGCATTTCACAGTGTGACTACAGAGCCTGCTGGTCCTATTGAATCTCATCATGTTTGGTTGCATTTCACAGTGTGACTACAGAGCCTGCTGGTCCTATTGAATCTCATCATGTTTGGTTGCATTTCACAGTGTGACTACAGAGCATGCTGGTTCTATTGTATTTCCAGAGTTATGGTTGCATTTCACAGTGTGATTACAGAGCCTGCTGGTCTTATTGAATCTCATCATGTTTGGTTGCATTTCACAGTGTGATTACAGAGCCTGCTGGTCTTATTGAATCTCATCATGTTTGGTTGCATTTCACAGTGTGACTACAGAGCCTGCTGGTCCTATTGAATCTCATCATGTTTGGTTGCATTTCACAGTGTGACTACAGAGCCTGCTGGTCCTATTGAATCTCATCATGTTTGGTTGCATTTCACAGTGTGACTACAGAGCATGCTGGTTCTATTGTATTTCCAGAGTTATCCTTTATCAAATGTTGATGCATTTTGTTCCTCTATTCATGCACATCTCAGTTGGGGGGTGGGGGTGGGGGGGGGGGTGACTTTGCTAAAAATGAAATCGACACAAGACAACTCTTTTGAACTGAGTCACTTTTTTGTTTCAACAAATGCCTACGGTCGATTTTAAATCAAGTTTTGATTAAATTGAAATGAATAACAAATCTTTAAGAGAGAAATAAGGGAGAATACTAGTGCTCTGTCCCATCTCATCAAGTTGAGCAGTATGTGTGGTTGTCATGTTCATTTCCATGGAGACATGGCTGAGCAGGAATAAGTGGAGTGGAGAGGCGGAGGGGTAATGTAATTTCCTGTAGTTTAACCTTGAGCAGTGGGGTCTCTTGTTTTAATGGAGTTCTAGATTGCTTTTGCTATTGGACGTAATTGGATAAGTGATAAAACATACTGTAGCATTGCTATCCTGCTATTAAGCTTTCTCTCAAATACACTTGGGTATGAATGCTCACACACACACACACACACACACACACACACACACACTGTCTTAGTCACACACAAACGTATAGGGAACTGTGGATTGAACTGTGGATTGAACTGTGGATTATAACATTGTTCCATTGAGGATCACAGATGACATACATTGTGCTGATAATTATCGTTAAAAAAAAGATAACCGAGTAATTTTTATTTGTAATTTGTTCTGTTCCTTTATTCCATCCCTTCATCCAGTCAGAAAGTGTTGGAGTGCTGCCGTGTGAAAACAGAGCAGCCATCTGGTGAGATACAGGGTCACAGAACACCTCTTCCTCGGTAACCTTCACCGGCTGTTGTGTGTGTACCTGGTCTCACTGTGTATTTGTTTATGGGTTGTATCATAGAAGAAACATGGCACGTATAGAGATAGGTATCAGTGAGAGACAGACAGAGAAAGAGACAGACAGACAGACAGACAGACAGACAGACAGACAGACAGACAGACAGACAGACAGACAGACAGAAAGGCACAAAGGCAGAGAGCGAGAAAGACAGACAGACGGACAGACGGACATAGAGAGAGACGGACGGACGGACAGACAGAGAGAAAGCAGTTTTCCTCTGCTATCTCTCGAACGTGCCATTGCAGCCACTGTTCGTTCATTCACCGACTGTGTGTGTGTGTGTGTGTGTGTGTGTGTGTGTGTGTGTGTGTGTGTGTGTGTGTGTGTGTGTGTGTGTGTGTGTGTGTGTGTGTGTGTGTGTGTGTGTGTGTGTGTGTGTGTGTGTGTGTGTGTGTTTGTGTGTTTGTGTGTGTGTGTGTGTGTCCTGCTCTGATGTCACCAGCCGAAACGGGACATGAAAAGAGCTGTCAGGCGTCACAGTGGGAGGCCTTACATTTCGGGCATCCAGGGAGATACCTGCTTTCACTCACAGGCTACAGTGCTCTACAGGGAGGAGCCACATCTGCAAACACATCTGCACACACACACACACACACACACAGACACACACACACACACAGGAAATGTGTGTCTGTCTGGCTCTTAAGGGTGGAGACACAGATGCTCTCGCTAGGGAGCTGAACGTTTCAGAGAAGCTTCTCACTAGAGAACTCATTTATCCATCATTCACTGTTTCTTTCTTCCTTCTTTCCTCCGAGCCAAACATTCTACCGTCCTTTCCTCATTCAGTCATTTCTTCCGTCCCTTCTTTCATTCCTTCCCTTCCTTCCTTCCTTTTTTCCTTACTTCCTTAATTTCCTTCCTTCCTTCATTCCTTCCCTCCTTTCTTTCCTTCTCTTCCTTCCTTAATTTCTTCCTTACTTCCCTCCTTCATTCCTTCCATTTCTATTCCTTCCTTCTATTCCTTCTTCCTTCCCTTCCTTCATTCCTTCCCTTCCTTCATTCCTTCCCTTCCTTCATTCCTTCCCTCCTTTCTTTCCTTCTCTTCCTTCCTTAATTTCTTCCTTACTTCCCTCCTTCATTCCTTCATTCCTTTGTTCCTTCTGTCTCTCTGTCTCTCTGATCTCTGTCTGTCTGTCTACCCCACTGTGTTCTCTGACTACCCCATACTTTCCCACTGTGTTCTCTGACTACCCCATACTATCCCACTGTGTTCTCTGACTACCCCATACTTTCCCACTGTGTTGTCTGACTACCCCATACTATCCCACTGTGTTATCTGACTACCCCATACTATCCCACTGTGTTCTCTGACTACCCCATACTATCCCACTGTGTTCTCTGACTACCCCATACTATCCCACTGTGTTCTCTGACTACCCCATACTATCCCACTGTGTTGTCTGACTACCCCATACT
>QNTS01001170.1:150910-164135 GCA_003317085.1 Hucho hucho
ACGTGCGACATACGCCTAGCTTCCTGAAACGAGTCCCAATTGTGTATCCCCACAAGGTTAGTTATACACATCTGAGTGTGTGTGTGTGCGTGTGTGTATGTGTATGAGTTACTGTACTTGAGTGAGTTTGTGCATTTTTGTATTCAGGCTTGTGTGTTTGATCAACTGTGAGTTAAAAATAAAATAATTATCCAGTTCTTTGTGAAACACTCATATTGACCAAGGCCATCTCATCCTGCTGACTGCTGCCATACAGAACAAGGAGCAATGAAAGACAATGACTTAGACCATAATGTATGTGCCTCTGGAACTAACCATGTACACTGAGCATTCCCTTTCCATCTATCATGCTTTACGCTCTTGCTTTTATTGTCTCGTTGACTTATTGTATCATGTGTAATATTGTTCTCTTGTTATTCAGTGGGTGTTATGTTGTAGTGTCTGGTACAGTATAGTGATGTATAGTTTGTCCTTGTGTAAGTACCTAGTAAACATATTCAGTATGGGTATACTTCGTGCCTTTTAAATGCATTGATCAATGCCATGGTCATGTTAACTACTCTAACTCAAGTTAATCAATACATCCATATTGTAAAGTGTTGCAACTTCTCCTCAGGTCAGAAGCTGGGTTCTAGAGAACCACAGAGGGTCTTGTTAAACGTACTGTAGTAAAAATAGTGTTGTTGAACCGGCTGTGTTTACGACACTCAGCGGAGCGTAGGGGTCAAACCAGAGGTTAAAGGTCAAAGTTAATGTTATCATTAGTGTTTTATGAGAATTGCTGTGCACCCATGTATGGTATTGTCTGAGGAGGGGGGAGGGAAAGGGGAACGGGGGAGATCGGGGACAAAAAGTGGGAGGAAGTGGAGAAGATGGAGTATAGGATAGCAGTTTATAAAAATAAATAAAACATATTTCACCTTTATTTAACCAGGTAGGTCAGTTGAGAACAAGTTCTCATTTATAACTGCCACCTGGCCAAGATAGAGCAAAGCAGTGCGACACAAACAACATAGAGTTACATACAGGATAAAAAAATGTACTGTCAATAACACATTAGAAAAATACATATACAGTGTGTGCAAATGTAGTAAGATTAGGGAGGTAAGGCAATAATTAGTCCATAGTGGCGAAATAATTACAATTTAGCAATTAAACACTGGAGTGATAGATGTGCAGAAGATTAATGTGCAAGTAGAGATACTGGGGTGCAAAGGAGCAAAAAAACGAATAACAACATGAGGTATAGATGGGCAATGCTATCCTACATTCCTCATCTCATATGTATATACTGTACTCCATACATTACTCATCTCATATGTATATACTGTACTCCATATCATCTACTGAATCTTGCCTACGCCGGTCAGCCATCGCTCATCCATATATTTATATGTACATACTCGTATTCATTCCTTTACTCTTGTGTGTATAAGGTAGTTGTTGTGAATTTGTTAGATTACTTGTTAGATACTACTGCATGGTCGGAACTAGAAGCATAAGCATTTCACTACACTCGCATTAACATCTGCTAACCATGTGTATGTGACAAATAAAATTTGATTTGATTTGATGTACAGGTGCAATGATCGGTAAGCTGCTCAAACCGCTGATGCTTAAAGTTAGTGAGGGAGATATAAGTCTCCAGCTTCAGTGATGTTTGCAATTCGCTCCAGTCATTGTCAGCAGAGAACTGTAAGGAAAGGCGGCCAAAGGAGGAGTTGGCTTTGGGGGTGACCAGTGAAATATACCTGCTGGAGCACGTGCTATGGGTGGGTGCTACTATGGTGACTAATGAGCTGAGATAAGGCAAGGCTTTACCTAGCAAAGAGTTATAGATGACCTGGAGCCAGTGGGTTTGGCGACGAATATGAAGCGAGGGCCAGCCAACGAGAGCATACAGGTCGCAGTGGTGGGTAGTATATGGGGCTTTGGTGACAAAACGGATGGCACTGTGATAGACTACATCCAATTTGCTGAGTAGAGTGTTGGAAGCTATTTTGTAAATGACATCGCCGAAGTCAAGGATCGGTAGGAAAATCAGTTTTACGAGGGTATGTTTGGCAGCATGAGGGAAGGTTGCTTTGTTGTGAAATAGGAAGCTGATTCTAGATTTACTTTTGGATTGGAGATGCTTAATGTGAGTCTGGAAAGAGAGTTTACAGTCTAACCAGACACCTAAGTATTTGTAGTTGTCCACATATTCTAAGTCAGAACTGTCCAGAGTAGTGATGCTAGACGGGCGGCAGGGTGCGGACAGCGATCAGTTGAAGAGCATGCATTTAGTTTTGCTTGCATTTAAGAGCAGTTGGAGGCCATGGAAGGAGTGTTGTATGGCATTGAAGCTCATTTGGAGGTGTGTTAACACAGTTTCCAAAGAAGGGCCAGAATTATCTTCTTAAGGAGCGGCAGCATAGGTGACGGTTTTGGAGAGTCTGACGTGCCCAAAGTAAAATGCCTGCCACTCAGGCCCAGAAAATAGGATATGCACATAATTAGTACTATTGGATAGGAAACACTCTGAAGTTCCTGTTAAAATAATGTATGTGAGTATAACAGAACTGATATAGCAGGCAAAAACCCAAGGAAAATCCATCTGGATTTGCAGTTTCTTTTGTACATGACATTCTTTTCCAGGCTGCCTATTCATTTCTATTTTAACTAGGACTGAGACTGCAGTACCTATGGCTTCCACTAGATGTCAACAGTCTTTATACAGTGTCTGGAGGCTATAGCACTAAGCAGAACAGATAGGAAGAGGAAGTAGTGAAGGGACCACTTTTGTCAACAACGTTTGACGTGCGCAAGATTGTGAGCGCGCACCACTTTATTTTCCTTTCCTATTGTTCACGTTATCATCCGGTTGAAATATTACAGTAAATATACACAAAAGGATACCTAAGGCTACATTAAAAATGATGTTTGATTTGTTTGTAGAAAGTTTATAGGTATAATTTGAACATGTTCTCTTCACGGTTCAATGGGCGACTCAACGGTGGATTTTATGATCATAACGCGCCAACCAAACGGAGATTTATGGATATAATGAATGACTTTTTCTAACAAAAGAACCATTGGATGTCTTTGTTGGACACTTGGGAAGCCCTCAGCAGAAGTTCTTCGAACGGTAAGTGATATTTTTTAGCTCTTATATGGGTTTTGTGTGACCCGCGCTGGAAATGAATTTATGCTAATGTGGAAAATATATGAGGTGCTATCCTCAAACAATCAAATGTTGTGCTTTCGGCGTAAAGCCTTTTTGAAATCTGACAACGCTGTGATATTGCCAAGAAGCAGAGATTTTGATGACTATGCAATACTTTTATATTGATGAATGTTTAATAATTCAACTTTTGGATTTTAAATTTGGCGCCTTACATTTCACCGGGTAGTGTCGGGAGCGCTAGCGCGCCGCTACTCCCTAAGTAGTTATGCAGAATAGTGTTGTCTGCGTAGAGGTGAATCAGAGAATCACCAGCAGCAAGAACGACATCATTGATGTATACAGAGAAAAGAGTTGGCCCAAGAATTGAACCCTGTGGCACCCCCATAGAGACTGCCAGAGGTCAGGACAACAGGCCCTCCGATTTGACACACTGAACTCTGAGAACCAGGCGAGGCAGTCATTTGAGAAACCTAGGCTTTTGAGTCTGCCGATTAGAATGTGGTGATTGACAGAGTCAAAAGCCTTGGCCAGGTCGATGAATACGGCTGCACAGTATTGTCTTTTATCCATGGTGATTATGATATCGTTTAGGACCTTGAGCGTGGCTGAGGTGAACCCATGACCAGCTCGGAAACCAGATTGCATAGCGGAGAAGGTACGGTGGGAGGAGGTGCTCTTATTCTCCATGGACTTTACAGTTTCACATAACTTTTTGGAGTTTGTGCTACAGGATGCAAATTTCTGTTTGAAAAAGCTAGCCTTTGCTTTCCTAACTGCCTGTGTATATTGGTTCCAAACTTCCCTGAAAAGTTGCATATCGCAGGGGCTATTCGATGCTAATGCAGTACGCCACAGCATGTTTTTGTACTGGTCAAGGGCAGTCAGGTCTGGAGTGAACCAAGGGCTATATCTGTTCTTAGATCTACGTTTTTTTAATGGGGCATGCTTATTTAAGATGGTGAGGAAAGCACTTTTGAAGAATAACCAGGCATCCTCTACTGACGGAATGAGGTCAATATCCTTCCAGGATACCCGGGCCAGGTCGATTAGAAAGGCCTGCTCGCTTAAGTGTTTTAGGGAGTATTTGACAGTGATGAGGGGTGGTCATTTGACCGCGTACCCATTATGGACGCAGGCAATGAGGCAGTGATCGCTGAGATCCTGGATGAAGACAGCAGAGGTGTATTTAGAGGACAGGTTGGTCAGGATGATATCTATAAGGGTTTCAATGTTTACGGATTTAGGGGTGTACCTGGTAGATTCCATGATAATTTGTGTGAGATGGAGGGCATCTAGCTTAGATTGTAGGACGGCCGGAGTGTTAAGCATATCCCAGTTTAGGTCACCTAACAGTACAAACTCTGAAGATAAATGGGGGGCAATTAATTCACATATGGTGTCCAGAGCACAGCTGGGGGCTGAGGGGGGTCTATAACAAGCGGCAACAGTGAGAGACTTTTACTTCTGGAAAGGTGGATTTTAAAAAGTAGAAGCTCAAACTGTTTGGGCACAGACCTGGATAGCATTACAGGATATCTCTGCAGTAGTTTGCAACTCCACCCCCTTTGGCAGTTCTATCTTGTCGGAAAATGTTGTAGTTGGGGATGGAAATTTCAGAATTTTTGGTGGCCTTCCTAAGCTAGGATTCAGACATGGCTAGGACATCAGAGTTGGCGGAGTGTGCTAAAGCAGTGAATAAAACAAACTTAGGGAGGAGGCTTCTGATGTTAATATGCATGAAACCAAGGCTTTTACAGTTACAGATATCAACAAATGATAGTGCCTGGGGAATAGGAGTGGAGCTGGGGGCTACAGGGCCTGGGATAACCTCTACATCACCAGAGGAACAGAGGAGGAGTAGGATAAGGGTGCGGCTAAAGGCTATAAGAACTGGTCGTCTAGTGCGTTGGGGACATAGAATAAAAGGAGCAGATTTCTGGGCGTGGTAGAATAGATTCAAGTCATAATGTACAGACAAGGGTATGGTAGGATGTGAGTACAGTGGAGGTAAACCTAGGCGTTGAGTGACGATGAGAGAGGTTTCGTCTCTGGAGTGACATGTTAGGTCTCCGCATGTGTGTGGGGTGGGACGAAAGAGCTATCTAAGGCATTTTGAGCGGGACTGAAGGCTCTACAGTGAAATAATAAAGTAAAAATTAACCAAGACAGCAGTAGACAAGGCATATTGACATTAGAGAGAGGCATAAAGCAATAACAGGTATTGATCAGGAGAGCTAAGACAACAACGGGTAAATGGCGATGAATGGGCAGGTACATGCAGGACCTGAGTTCGAGGCAGGGGCCGATAGGTAAACAAAATTAGGTACCGTGTTATTGAAAAAGTCCAGGGGGCATCAGCTGTGTAGCCGAGTGATCATAGGGTCAAAAGAGCAGCAATAGGTAAGTCAGTCACTACCACGCTAGGCGAGCAGGGGACACAGCATTCAGAAAAGCTAGCAGGCCGGGGCTAGTAGCTGGTTCTTCGGCGACATCGTAACAGAATAGCCTGTTGAGACCACATCGGGCGATCACGTCGGCAGTCCAGTCGTGATGGATCGGCGGGCTCCGTGTCGACAATAAAGGGTCCAGGCCAATTGGCAAACGAGGTATTGTAGCCCTAGAATTAGCTGGTATATGGGCCTAGCTCGAGGCTAGCTCAAGGCTAGCTGGTGCTTGTTTCGGGACAGAGGCGTTAGCTAACAGTAGCCACTCATTTGCAGCTAGCTAGCTGCGATGATCCGGGGTAATGATCCGGTGTAATGATCCAGAGCGGCAGGAATCCGATGAAATGGTAGAGAGAAGCAGTCCGATATGCTCTGGGTTGATATTGTGCTGTGCAGACTGGCAGGTGTTGCCCGAGCTAAGGCTGGCTGATGACGGGGAAAAAAGGCGTGCACCGCTAGCCGTGGCTAACAAAGACTAGTTAGCTGGCTAGCTCCTGATGGAAGTTCCAGTTATACGGAATAAAAATAGCAGATCCGTACCACATTGGGTGAGGCAGGTTGCGGGAAAGTATATTTAGTTTGTAGATAAAAAGTGAGATTAAAGATATATGAAAAAGGCTGGCTATTTACACGAGATAACGGGATAAGACAAAGACAGTTACACACGTCCTACTGCAGCGCCATCTTGGAAAAAAGTAATGTGTTGTAGGAGGATGGGTGACAAGGGGGAGACAATGGAGAGAAGGAGAGGAGGGAAAAGGCAGTCATCCCTTTGACAGACCGGCGTCTGGTTCTATTGCCTCCCTTCGTTTCTCCCCCCTCCTCACCTGTCTCCCCAACCAGGGAGGTAATGTGGTGCGAAGTATGTACCTACAGCCTTCCTCACGTACACCCATAACAGGAATAAGTGACTCTGTGCACCTGTGTGAAGAAGACAGATGGTGTGTGTTGATGTGCTTGATTGACTGTATGTGTACAGCACAGGGGGATGGTGGTACCTTCATTGGGGAGGACGGGCTCATAGTAATGGCTGGAATGGAATAAATGGAAAGGTATCAAATACATTAAACACTTGGTTTCTGTAAGAACCGACGCTGGAGATGAGAAGCAGGTACGGAGAGTGAACATTTAATATACACAGAAATGGAACAGGACAGGAACAGCTTCAGAACCGGGTAACAAAACGACAATTAATGCTGAAGCAGGGAATAGAGCTGGGGAACAGACAGATATATGGGAGGAAATAACACAGGTGATTTAGTCCAGGTGAGTGCAAGGGATCGCTGATGCGCTTGACGCTTTTAAAACAAGTCAAAATACGTTTCTATTGACTCCTCAGATACCCTAAAATGTAATCCAACTATAATATTTCATACGGAAAGAAGTATGTTCAATAGGAAACCGATATTAGCAGGTGTGTCTTGTCTTCATTGCGCGCCCAAACACGGGTGTGTCCCAGTGCTAAATCTCATATTCCTTAATTGTTTTGGAAGAAACAAGCCCAAAACCTTGAACATAGAGTGCTGACTCTCTGTGGAAGCCATAGGAATTGCATACTGGGAGCTAGACTTCATTATTTCCTTATACTTTCCATTGTAAGAGCATGGGCTCTCAAAAAAAATTATATTCCGGTTGGTTTTTCTATGGATTTTCTCCTACCAAATCTATTGTGTTATAGTCTCCTACATTATTTTAACATTTCTACAAACTTCAAAGTGTTTTCATTCCAATGGTACTGATTATATGCACATCCTGGCTTCAGGGCCTGAGCAACAGGTAGTTTACTTTGGGCACATCAGTCAGGCGGAAATTGAGAAAAAAGGACCGTAGCCTGATGAAGTTTTAACTTCCACTGCCATGCCTACTGTCATACTGACTGTAGTACTACTTCACCACTGACCTCAGTCCCTGGTAATACTGACTGTAGTACTACTTCACCACTGACCTCAGTCCCTGGTAATACTGACTGTAGTACTACTTCACCACTGACCTCAGTCCCTGGTAATACTGACTGTAGTACTACTTCACCAAATCAAATCAAATCAAATTTTATTTGTCACATACACATGGTTAGCAGATGTTAATGCGAGTGTAGCGAAATGCTTGTGCTTCTAGTTCCGACCATGCAGTAGTATCTAACAAGTAATCTAACAAATTCACAACAACTACCTTATACACACAAGAGTAAAGGAATGAATACGAGTATGTACATATAAATATATGGATGAGCGATGGCTGACCGGCATAGGCAAGATGCAGTAGATGGTATGGAGTACAGTATATACACATATATATATATATACATATGAGATGAGTAATGTAGGATATGTAAACATTATATAAATGGCATTGTTTAAAGTGGCTAGTGATACATTATTTCATCCAATTATAATTATTAAAGTGGCTAGAGATTTGGGTCGATGGCCGAACGGCATAGGCAAGATACAGTAGATGGTTTAGAGTACATTTGATATGAGTATGTCGGATACGTAAACATTATATACAAAATTGTTTAAAGTGGCTAGTGATACATTTGTTACATCCAATTCCTATGTTTAAAGTGGCTAGAGATTTAAGTCAGTATGTTGGCAGCAGCCACTCAATGTTAGTGATGGCTGTTTAACAGTCTGATGGCCTTGAGGTAGAAGCTGTTTTTCAGTCTCTCGGTCCCAGCTTTGATGCACCTGTACTGACCTCGCCTTCTGGATGATAGCGGGGTGAACAGGCAGTGGCTCGGGTGGTTGTTGTCCTTGATGATCTTTTTGGCCTTTCTGTGACATCGGGTGGTGTAGGTGTCCTGGAGGGCAGGTAGTTTACCCCCGGTGATGCGCTGTGCAGTCCTCACTACCCTCTGGAGAGCCTTACGGTTGAGGGCGGAGCAGTTGCCGTACCAGGCGGTGATACAGCCCGACAGGATGCTCTCGATTGTGCATCTGTAAAAGTTTGTGAGTGATTTTGGTGACAAGCCGAATTTCTTCAGCCTCCTGAGGTTGAAGAGGCGCTGTTGCGCCTTCTTCACCACGCTGTCTGTGTGGGTGGACCAATTCAGTTTATCTGTGATGTGTACGCCGAGGAACTTAAAACTTTCCACCTTCTCCACTACTGTCCCCTCGATGTGGATAGGGGGGTGCTCCCTCTCCTGTTTCCTGAAGTCCACGATCATCTCCTTTGTTTTGCTGACATTGAGTGAGAGGTTATTTTCCTGACACCACACTCCGAGGGCCCTCACCTCCTCTCTGTAGGCCGTCTCGTCGTTGTTGGTAATCAAGCCTACCACTGTAGTGTCGTCAGCAAACTTGATGATTGAGTTGGATGCGTGCTTGGCCACGCAGTCATGGGTAAACAGGGAGTACAGGAGAGGGCTGAGAACGCACCCTTGTGGGGCCCCAGTGTTGAGGATCAGCGGGGTGGAGATGTTGTTTCCTACCCTCACCACCTGGGACCGGCCCGTCAGGAAGTCCAGGACCCAGTTGCACAGGGCTGGGTCGAGACCCAGGGTCTCGAGCTTAATGACGAGCTTGGAGGGAACTATGGTGTTAAATGCTGAGCTGTAGTCGATGAACAGCATTCTTACATAAGTATTCCTCTTGTCCAGATGGGTTAGGGCAGTATGCAGTGTGATTGCGATTGCGTCGTCTGTGGACCTATTGGGACGGTAAGCAAATTGGAGTGGGTCCAGGGTGTCTGGTAGGATGGAGGTGATATGATCCTTGACTAATCTCTCAAAGCACTTCATGATGACGGAAGTGAGTGCTACGGGGCGATAGTCATTTAGCTCAGTCACCTTAGCTTTCTTGGGAACAGGAACAATGGTGGCCCTCTTGAAGCATGTGGGAACAGCAGACTGGGATAGGGACTGATTGAATATGTCCGTAAACACACCAGCCAGCTGGTCTGCGCATGCTCTGAGGACACGGCCAGGGATGCCATCTGGGCCGGCAGCCTTGCGAGGGTTAACACATTTAAATGTTTTTCTCACATTGGCTGCGGTGAAGGTGAGCCCGCAGGTTTTGGTAGCNCTCTCTCTCTCTCTCTCTCTCTCTCTCTCTCTCTCTCTCTCTCTCTCTCTCTCTCTCTCTCTCTCTCTCTCTCTCTCTCACCTTCTCTTCTCTCTCTCTCTCTCTCTCTCTCTGGCTGTATAATATCCTTCCTCCACTCTGGTATTGTCTTTTTCTCTCACATTCCTCAATCCCTCTCTTTCTTGTCCTTCTTCTCTCTCTCATAAATAACACACCCACACTAACACATTCCACTCACATATTTCAATTTCCACCATATTGTGTTTGATCATGGAGCGTGGGGTAAAGAACCCCAAAGGCTGATTTGTGGTTGTCAGTTTATTAATTTCCATATGACCCATCAAATGTTTATATTTTTCCCTCGTGCTCTGGGCCTAGTCTGCTCTTCAGAAGCCTTTTTTTACCGGTACTGCCGTTCTCTGCGTTTCCGTCCTTTCCAACTGAATCTCCTGATAAGAAGACTATCTCCTGTGAATCGCTTGCCCATTGTTATAGAGGATGGGATAGAATTACCCAGCAGACATTTGCCAGCCTGGAGAATCTCAGATGGTTGGAACGAGTGTTCCTACTACGGCTATATATCAGTTTTTACAGCGTCAATAGTATGCTGATTATTTGAAAATTATAATTTCAGAAGGATCCCATTCCAGGTAGAGAAAAAAAACTGACGGTGTCAGCTGACATGAAGATTTACTTATTCTATTGAGCTTGGTGACTGTGTGTAAACCTAGCCAATCGCATGACTCTGACACCGTAAGCCTGGTATACTGTGTGTTGGAGAGTTCAATAAAATGGAACTGATCGTTCTAAGGTGGTGACTAGTGTTTGGGGCCTTTGTGAATGCCAGCAGCTCACCAGTGGCTGTAGAAAAATGATCCAGTTCCTTTATCTGTGAGTAAAGATGGTTTTATTCCACCCTGTGGACATGGACAACTCCCAGAGACACAATAAAGGTGGCCTATCTAGTAAATCTACGTCTACCTCCCTGCTCGTATCACTGATCCCTCTATTGCCTGTATGTATTTCATTATTGACCACTCATAGAGATATGATGAAGTATGATGTATGAGATTATCTGATTCCATGAGAGGTTCATGTGTGTGTGTGTGTGTGTGTTTGTGTGTCTCCCTACTGATCCCTGATCCTCTCCTCCGCCCTCTAAAACTCTCTTCTCCTCTCACTCCTCTCAACACCAGCATTTCTGTTCCTGGCCCACCCATACCTCTGCTTGTCATTACAATCTCTACATGTATGGTGGAGAAAGGATAGATAGAGTGGAGGGAAGCAAGAAGAGAGTGAAGGGAAAGAGAGAAGAGAGTGGAGGGAAATAGAGAAGAGAGTGGAGGGAAACAAAGAAGAGATTGGAGGGAAAGAGAGAAGACAGTGGAGGGAAAGAGAGAAGAGAGAGAGAAGAGGGAAAGAGAGAAGAGAGAATCCGGAGGGAAAGAGCGTATAGAGAGAGGAGAGGGAAAGCCTCTTTCTTTTAATTCAATTAAATTCCAATGGGCTTTCTTGGCATGGGAAACATATGTTTATGTTGCCAAAGCAAGTGAAACATTAAAACAACAGTAAAATAATAAAACATTTACAGTAAACATTACACTCACAAGTTTCAAAGGAACAGACACATTTCAAATGTCATATTATGGCTATGTACAGTGCTATAATGATGTGCAAACAGTTTAATCACAAAAGGTACAATTAATAAACATAAATATGGGTTTTATTTACAATGGTTTTGTTTGTCACTGGTTGCCCCTTTCTTGTGGCAAGAGCTCACAAATCTTGCTGCTGCGATGGCAAACTGGTATTTATCAAAATAAGACTTGTTATAGCCATAATATGACATTTGAACGCCATTATTTTTTATCTTATTGAGATTTACTGTCAGGGCCAAGGTCTGACAGAATCTGTGCAGAAGATCTAGGTGCTGCTGTAGGCCATCTTTGGTTGGGGACAGAAGCACCAGATCATCAGCAAACAGTAAACATTTGACTTCAGATTCTAGTAGGGTGAGGCTGGATGCTGCAGACTGTTCTAGTGCTCTGGCCAATTTGTTGATTTATATGTTGAAAAGGGCGGGGCTCAAGCTGCATCCTTGTCTCACCCCACGGCCTTGTGGAAAGAAATGTGTGTGCTTTTTGCCAATTTTAAATGCACTCTTTTTGTTTGTGTACACAGATTTTATAATGTTGTACGTTTTTCCCCAAACACCGCCTTTCATCAATTTGTAACGCACACCCTCATGCCAAATTGAGTCGAAGCTTTTCTGAAATCAACAAGGCATGAGAAGACTTTGCCTTTGTTTCGGTTTGTTTCTTTGTCAATTACGGTGTGCCGTGTGAATTACCTCTGTCTCAAGGTAATTTGGTAAAAAAGCCAATTTGACATCTGCTCAGTACATTGTTTTTACTTAGGAAATGTAGAAGTCTGCTGTTAATGATAATGCAGAGGATTTTCCAAAGGTTGCTGTTGACACATATCCCACAGTAGTTATTGGGGTCAAACATGTCTCCACTTTTGTGGATTGGTGTGATTGTGGTGTCCTTGGTTCCAAATATTGGGGAAGATGACAGAGCGCTCTCTCTCTCCCTCCCTCCCTCCTGTCACAGTGTGGAATGTAGACACTTCTCTCTGCACATGTGGTGGAGAGAGTAGCTTTGTGTTATGGATTACAGGAGAGAGATAGATGGGGAGGGGGATATTTCAATTAATTCTTAGGGCTAGGGGGCAGTATTTTGAAGTTCAGATGAAAAACGTGCCCAAAGTAAACTGCCTGTTACTCAGGCCCAGAAGCTAGGATATGCATATAATTAGTAGCTTTGGATATAAAATGTAATACCCTTTAACACTAAAACTGTTAAAATAATGTCTGTGAGTATAACAGAACTGATATGGCGGGCAAAACCCCGAGCAAAATCCATCCGGGATGTCTGAATCAGTCATGTCACACTGTTTTCAATTGGCATGCTATTCAATGCAGGGTATTTTAGCTCCCAGATTGCAGTTCCTATGGCTTCCACTAGATGTCAACAGTCTTTAGAAAAAGGTTGGAACGTTCAATCATGAAAATCAAGGGAGTAAGACCACTTGTTCCTGAGTTCACGTCAAGTGTACTGTTTTGGATTTTGCGCGCAACAGGGAATGCGTGCTCAGTTCTTTTTCTCTTCTAATCAGCAGGTTAAATTCCGTCTGAAATATTATAGTGTATATTCATTTTAGGGTATCTGAGTATTGATTACAAATGCTGTTTGACTTTTTTCGACAAACCTTACGGATACTTTTGGGATATCGTTTGTCTGCATGGATGAAAGCCTTTGGGCAGGTGGATTACTGAACAAAACGCGCCAACCAAAAGGAGCTATAAGGATGTAAAGAGGAACTTTATTGAACAAAAGGACCTTTTATTGTGTAAACTGGACGCCTTGCTATGCCATCAGCGGAAGATCATCAAAGGTAAGCGATTTATTTTATGCTATTTTTGAGTTTTGTGACACCTCTGCTGGTTATGTTATTATGCTAATTGAGTTTGAGTGGGGTGCTGTCCTCAGACAATCAAATGTTATGCTTTCGCCGTAAAGCCTTTTTGAAATCTG
>QNTS01001170.1:177431-191551 GCA_003317085.1 Hucho hucho
TATGTGTGTGTGTGTGTGTGTGTGTGTGTGTGTGTGTGTGTGTGTGTGTGTGTGTGTGTGTGTGTGTGTGTGTGTGTGTGTGTGTGTGTGTGTGTGTGTGTGTGTGTGTGTGTGTGTGTGTGTGTGTGTGTGTGTGTGTGTGTGTGTGTGTGTGTGTGTGTGTGTAAGTATGTGTAAGTGTGTGTAAGTGAGTGAGTAGCGGTCGGTGAAGTTTAAGATGAGGTTAGGATGATTATTTGTTTTATGAGCATGGCCTTATTTCTATTACATCATATTGGATGACTCATTCATATTCCATTCACCCAGTTCAATGTAAGTGTCAAGGAACTCAGTGAGCAGGTATGCAGAGTCAGGCGCAGGACAACAGAGTATTCACGTAATTTAACTACCAACATTGGTAGTACAAAATCAAGCTCACATAACCAAGAACCTCTAACATAGAATAAACACGCACAAAACCATGGGGGAAACAGAGGGTTTAAATAAGGAACATGTAATTATGGGATAGGAACCAGGTGTGTATAATGAAGACAAAAAAACATAGAAAATGAAAAGCACATTGGCGGTAGCTAGAAGACCGGTGACTTTGACCGCCGAACGCCGCCCAAAAAAGGAGAGGGACCGATCTCGGCGGAAGTCATGACAGTTACATTGATAGGTTTAGGCTACGACATGATACTCTAGCCTATGATTTGAATGTTTACAACATACAGGAGGTGCACAGGTCCAGAGAATTTTGAGTATTAAACATGACAGACTTTGAAACATTCAATACCGCCTTGCACACTCTTACCTGCATCTAGCTGATCTAGGGTGTAGTCATTTGTCTAAGAGTTGCAAACAAGAGATTCTATTTGACAAATTCAGCGATGCTTATCCTGCTTTGTTCCATTTGCTTCCGTTTAAGAAACACTTTTACACATTTTACAATGAATACACCCCTGATCACGTGCAAACACATTTCACTTTCATAGCAGCCACGTACAAACAGCATGATCTAATTGATCATTGTATAATTACTTCTCACATCTGTGCACTCTCCTCCTCTCACCTTTTCATCTCGATTGTGGACTTAATTGTATAACAAATCAGCTGTCTGTGACCAGGCAAAAAAAACTTTCCAAGCCAAACCGTCATATCATAACCGCTTACCGCTACACACAGCCCACATCGTTGTCGCCATAATAACGTCATAGTCAACATCGCTATTAGAACTAACTCATCTGTAAACCCGCTACAATCAAGCAGTACAGTGTACAGTCAGCAAGCAGTTTAGCAGTTACACCAGCGGGCACTGGTGGCAATAAATCAATAAAACCAAAAGCTTGCCTTGACTTGGAAGAGTTCCAGTGTTGGATAACCATAGCCAGCTAGCTACCTCTCTGTTTCAGACAGGTGTTTGAGTATGCTAAACTAGCTAGCTATATTCACTAGCTAAGTAAGTAAAAGTAAATAAAAGACACAATGAAATATAGAAAGCTCTCTCTCTCTCGCACAATTCTCCTTCATTTTTGAATAAATTAATTTGATAAAAACTGTTCAACTACTGTCTTTCTCTCTTTGAGTCAACTTCTCACCAGAATGTATGCCCTGCAGCGCTAGCTAGATGTACACTCTAAAAATACAAGTTTCCTGGAGTATCCTTTGGGGGTTCTTAAAATTGAAACAGTGGGGGAACCCCTATAAATTCTTCAAATAACTTTTTGAAGAACCTTTTGGGTTCTTATTATTCTTGTATTAATAATAATACAAATAATAATATGCATTATGCATACAAATAATATGCATTAAAAAAAAAACAATAACACAATATTTTTGTTGTCAGTGTTTTTTATGATTTTAGTGGCAAAGCAGAATAGAAAATACAAATAAGAGTTAAACTCCCACACTCACAAGTCCAATGGGTATATCGTCAGGCGTGTTGATGTTAAAATGTGTCGATGTTTTCCGTATCATACCTTGTCCATAATGTAGAGGCCTATGGGATATTCATTGAAGAGGTAAGAGAGGAGGATGGTAAATGTGATCTGTATAACATACCGATACATGTGGACATACCTTTGTATGCCTCCTCGTCTGTATACCTGCACACACAGACACAAAAGTGAGATGTTCAGTCATCTGCACCCAATATAGCTAGCCTTCAACATATTCTTATAGCCTACATATTCTAACCTCTTTGTCGATTGATATCCATTGAATTGTGTCCATTTTCTGTTTTAGAAAGATTTGCACAAATATGAAAAGCTAAATGGTATCAAAATAAAACAATATCAATTTAGATCATATGAGGGACAAACCTTAAATTGAAGAAATCTTAAATTTTTTCTCTTAAGTGCCTGCACCTACTGTCCTTTCAAATTAAAATCCAAAGATCCCCACCAACTAAGGAGGTTCCTCGTTTAACCCCACCTTCTGTGGGGTTCTTGGAAGAACCTTTTTGGGGCAGTTTTCAGTGCCAAGAACCCCAAGGTTCTTCAAAGGATTTTGACAATCGTAGAATATACCTTGTTGAACCCCTAATTTTTAGAGTGTGGCTTATTCTTTCAGTACTAGTTTCCTTCTCTGATCCTTTGATTGGGTGGACAACATGTCAGTTCATGCTGCAAAAGCTCTGATAGGTTGGGAAGTTGTCATAATTATCGTGTAAGTCGGGAAGTCTGATAGGTCCAGAAGTTGTCATAATTAGTGTGTACGTCTATGGAAGGGGGTGAGAACCACGAGCCTCCTAGGTTTTGTATTGAAGTCAATGTACCCAGAGGAGGACGGAAGCTAGCTGTCCTCCAGTTACACCATGGTGCTACCTACAGAGTGCTTTTGAGGCTACTGTAGACCTTTATCATGAAACAGTGTGTTTTAATCAATTATTTGGTGACGAGAAAATATTTAATATAAAATATAAAAATACATGATCTCATATAAAATATCAATATAAAAAGATATACTATTTAATTGTTTCAGAAATTCATCTAAGAGGATGGTCCTCCCCTTCCTCCTCTGAAGAGCCTCTATTGGAGAGAGAGCGAGAGAGAGAGAGAGAGAGAGAGAGAGAGAGAGAGAGAGAGAGAGAGAGAGAGCAGGGGAGGAGCTATGCTGTTTTCATGGATGGCCAAATCATGAAGCTCATCACATTACTTTAGTCCAGTGGGTCAGAAGTTTACATACACTCAATTAGTATTTGGTAGCATTGCCTTGTTTAACTTGGGTCAAACGTTTTGGGTAGCCTTCCACAAGCTTCCCACAATTAGTTGGGTGAATTTTGTCCCATTCCTCCTAACAGAGCTGGTGTAACGGAGTCAGGTTTGTAGGCCTCCTTGCTCGCACATGCTTTTCAGTTCCTCCCACAAATGTTCTATAGGATTGAGGTCAGGGCTTTGTGATGGCCACTCCAATACCTTGACTTTGATGTCCTTAAGCCATTTTGCCACAACTTTGGAAGTACGCTTGGGGTCATTGTCCATTTGGAAGACACATTTCCGACCAAGCTTTAACTTCCTGACTGATGTCTTGAGATGTTGCTTCAATAGATCCACATAATTTATAATAATAATAATACTAATAATAATAATATAATAATAATAATATAATAATAATAAAAACATAATAATAATATAATAATAATATAATAATAATATTATAATAATAATAATATAATAATAATATAATAAAAATAATAATATAATAAAAATAATAATATAATAATAATAACAACATTAATAATAATAATATAATAACAACAATAATAATAATAATATAATAATAATAATAACATATTAATAATAATAATATAATAATAACAATAATAATAATAATAATATAATAATAATAATGATAATATAATAATAATAATAACATATTAATAATAATAATATAATAATAACAATAATAATAATATAATAATAATAATATAATAATAATATATTAATAATAATAATATAATAATAACAATAATAACATAATAATATAATAATAATAATAATAATATATTAATAATGATAATAATAATAATATAATAATAATACTAATAATATAATAATAATAATAATATAAAAATAATAATACTAATATAATAATAATACAAATAATATAATAATAACAATAGTAATAATAATAAAATAGTAATAATATAATAATAATAATAATAATAATAATATAATAATAATAATAATAATAATATAATAATAATAATAATAATAATATAATAATAATAATAATAATAATATAATAATAATAATAATAATACAATAATAAAATAATAATAATAATATAATAATAATATAATAAAAATAATAATATAATAATAATAATAATATAAAAATAATAATACTAATATAATAATAATACAAATAATATAATAATAACAATAGTAATAATAATAAAATAGTAATAATATAATAATAATAATAATAATATAATAATAATAATAATAATAATAATAATAATATAATAATAATAACAATAATATAATAATAATAATAATAATAATATAATAATAATAATACAATAATAAAATAATAATAATAATATAATAATAATATAATAATAATATAATATAATAATAATAATAATAATAATAATAATAATAATAATATAATAATAATAACAATACCATAATAATAATAATAATAATACAATAATAATAATAATAATAATAATATAATAATAATGTAATAATAATATAATAATAATAATAATAATAATAAAATAATAATATTATAATAATAATATAATAATAATATTAATAACAATAATAATAATATAATAATAATATAATAATAATAATAACAATACCATAATAATAATAATAATAATAATAATACAATAATAATAATAATAATAATAATAATATTATAATAATGTAATAATAATATAATAATAATATAATAATAATATATAATAATAATAATAATAATAATAATAATAATAATGTGTACACCAACACACACACACACACGTACTGTAAGAGCTCACACACACACACACACACTACTACTACATACGGTATTGGGTGGGTTTTGCATGATATATGTGTGACGTGGCTAATTTGACAGAGTCGATGATTAATGTCACTTCATGATGGTGCATCATCACAGAACCCAAATGACAGGAAACAGGGAAACAGCTTTTAATGGGGTGCTAATCGGTTTACAACCTGAAAAATAGGCTACAGAGAATAAGGCTATGGAGCTTATTCTGGTCCGTGTAGGTGAGTGTGTATGTGGCATGTGCTGTGTTAATGTGACACACCGTACACACCGTACACAAACCCAAGCACACACACACACACACACACACACACACACACACACACACACACACACACACACACACACACACACACACACACACACACACACACACACACACACACACACACACAATATATATATATATCTGTGTGTGTGTACAGTGCTTTCCTATTTTGTTGCAATACAACCTGTAATTTAAATAGATTTGGATTTGGATTTCATGTAATGGACAGTCACGTATGTGAACTAATCGTGCAAAGGTGATATAGCACAACAACATGTCCACAGGGGTTTGTAGACATAATGTTCACACTTGTGTGTTTACATGTTAGCAAGCACACTCATTTGAGCTATTCTCTGCATGTTAACCTGCAACTCAATGACAACAAAACCAAGGGGATATTGGCTACAGTGCCTTGCAAAAGTATTCATCCCTCTTGGCGTTTTTCCTATTTTGTTGCATTACAACCTGTAATTTAAATAGATTTTGACATTTGTGCAGTAAAATGAATAAAATAACTTGTTTCAAAAAATTATAAAAAATAAATAAATGGAAAAGTGGTGCGTGCATAAGTATTCACCCCCTTTGCTATGAAGCCCCTAAAGAGAGAGATTAAATTAAATTAACAGGGCGAGGGTGGGGAGAGAGGGATAGAGAAGGAGGGTGAGGGAGAAATAGAGAGAGAAGGAGAAAAGCAGAGGAAGTGGATGGAGAGAAACAAAATGGAGACATGATGAAAAAGAGAGAGATTCACCCCTCGGAGCAATTACTGCAGGTTCTTTGAGGGTAGAGTTGTGATCTTCTCAGCCCTGTGCCCTCTCAATCTCATTAAAATCAGGGAGAGGATCGATGACTACACACATACACAACGCACACGCCCGGTCCACTAAGGGCTTGCTCCCAGAAACACACTCTGCTTTGTGTATGTGAATGTGTACCCTGCACTCTCCTCTCCTCTCCTCCCCCCTTTCTCCTCTCTCTCCTCTCTCTCCTCTCTCTCCTTTCTCCTCTCCTCTCATCTCTCTCCACTCCTCTCTCCTCTCTCCACTCTTCTCTCCTCTCTCTCCCTGGAGATATTAAGCAGTGTCAGAAACAGATCTAAAGAGGAATTAGCTAATAACATTAGGTCACACTTCACTTGGATAGTCCAGATAGATGGTCATACTATCAACAAACTATCTGTTGATAAGCAACTACTTGCTAAGGTTGCAGTTAGGATAAGGGTTAAGGTTAGGGTTAGGATAAGGGTTAAGGTTAGGGTTAGGATAAGGGTTAGGGTTAGGGTTAGGGTTAGGGTAAGGGTTAGGGTTAGGGTTAGGGTAAGGGTTAAGGTTAGTAGATAGTTAGTTGGGTGTCACAGATATTCCGTAGATAGTCTTTACAGCAACTACAGCTGAACTATCCAAATAAAGTGCTAGATAACATTACATAACCATACAGTCATTTGTAATACACACTTGTAATACACAATGGCATCAAGATTGTATATACTTTTGTATGGCAATAATCAGATCTGCAAAGCTAAGTCTCAATGATGGAGCTGTTCACTGTAAGCATGTGCTTGTTAAATCAGATGAAGTGCAATACCTGTTTAGAGTCCCATTCTTCCTTATTACTCTATTAGTGATGGAAGACCTGGTCTGAGATTAGTATCCACACAGATATACAGTGGCTTGCGAAAGTATTGGCATTTTTCCAATTTTGTTGCCTTACAACCTGGAATTAAAATAGATTTTTGGGGGGGTTGTATCATTTGATTTACACAACATGCCTACCACTTTGAAGATTCAAATTTAATTTTGTGTGTGAAACAAACAATAAATAACACAAAAAACAAAAAACTTGAGCGTGCATTAGTATTCACCCCCCCTGAAGTCAATACTTTGTAGAGCCACCTTTTGCAGCAATTACAGCTGCAAGTCTCTTGTGGTATGTCTCTATAAGCTTGGCACATCTAGCCACTGGGATTTTTGCTCATTCGTAAAGGCAAAACTGCTCCAGCTCCTTCAAGTTGGATGGGTTCCGCTGGTGCACAGCAATCTTTAAGTCATACCACAGATTCTCAAATTGGATTGAGTTCTGGGCTTTGACTAGGCCATTCCAAGACATTTAAATGTTTCCCCTTAAACTACTTTAGTGTTGCTTTAGCAGTATGCTTAGGGTCATTGTCCTGCTGGAAGGTGAACCTCCGTCCCACTCTCAAATCTCTGGAAGACTGAAACAGGTTTCCCTCAAGAATTTCCCTGTATTTAGCGCCACCCATCATTCCTTCAATTCTGACCAGTTTCCCAGTCCCTGCCGATGAAAAACATCCCCACAGCATGATGCTGCCACCACCGTGCTTCACTGTGGAGAGGTGTTGGGTTTGCGCCAGACATAGCGTTTTCCTTGATGGCCAAAAAGCTCAATTTTAGTCTCATCTGACCAGAGTACCTTCTTCCATATGTTTGGGGAGTCTCCCACATGCCTTTTGGCGAACACCAAACGTGTTTGCTTATTTTCTTCTTGAAGCAATGGCTTTTTTTCTGGACACTCTTCCGTAAGCCCAGCTCTGTAGAGTGTACGGCTTAAAGTGGTCCTATGGACAGATACTCCAATCTCCATTGTGGGTCTCTTTGTTGCCTCTCTGATTAATGCCCTCCTTGCTTGGTCCGTGAGTTTTGGTGGGCGGCCCTCTCTTGGCAGGTTTGTTGTGGTGCCATATTCTTTCCATTTTTTAGTAAAGGATTTAATGGTGCTTCGTGGGATGTTCAAAGTTTCAGATATTTTTTTATAACCCAATCCTGATCTGTACTTCTCCACAACTTTGTCCCTGACCTGTTTGGAGAGCTCCTTGGTCTTCATAATGCCGCTTGCTTGGTGGTGCCCCTTGCTTAGTGGTGTTGCAGACTCTGGGGCCTTTCAAAACAGGTGTATATATACTGAGATCATGTGACAGATCATGTGACACTTACATTGCACACAGGTGAACTTTATTTAGCTAATTATGTGACTTCTGAAGGTATTTGGTTGCACCAAATCTTATTTAGGGGCTTGAGAGCAAAGGGGGTGAATACATATGCACGCACCACTTTTCAAATTATTTTTTTTTGAATTTTTGAAACAAGCTATTTTTCTTCACAAATGTTGACTATTTTGTGTGTCCATTAAATGAAATCCAAATAAAAATCTATTTAAATTACAGGTTGTAATGCAACAAAATAGGAAAAACGCCAAGAGGGGTGAATACTTTCGCAAGGCACTGTACACACACACAGATATACACACACACAGATATACACACACACAGATATACACACACATACACACACACATGAACACAAACATGCCACACACACACATTAACACCATACACATGCCACACACACACAAACACATACAGTCGTGGCCGAATGTTTTGAGAATGACACAAATATACATTTTCACAAACTCTGCTGCCTCAGTTTTTATGATGGCAATTTGCATATACTCCAGAATGTCATGAAGAGTGATCCGATGAATTCCAATTAATTGCAAAGTCCCTCTTTGCCATGCAAATTAACTGAATCCCCAAAAAACATTTCCACTGCATTTCAGCCCTGCCACAAAAGGACCAGCTGACATCATGTTAGTGATTCTCTCGTTAACACAGGTGTGAGTGTTGACAAGGACAAGGCCGGAGATCCCTCTGTCATGCTGATTCAGTTCGAATAACAGACTGGAAGCTTCAAAAAGAGGGTGGCGCTTGGAGTCATTGTTCTTCCTCTGTCAATAATGGTTACCTGCAAGGAAAAACGTGCTGTCATCGTTGCTTTGCACAAAAAGGGCTTCACAGGCAAGGATATTGCTGCCAGTAAGATTGCACCTAAACCAACCAAATAACGGATTGTCAAGAACGTCAAGGAGAGCAGTTCAATTGTTGTGAAGAAGGCTTCAGGGTGCCCAAGAAAGTCCAGCAAGTGCCAGGACCGTCTCCTAAAGTTGATTCAGCTGCGGGATCGGGGCACCACCAGTACAGAGCTTGCTCAGGAATGGCAGCAGGCAGGTGTGAGTGCATCTGCACGCACAGTGAGGCGAAGACTTTTGGCTTCTTTGCTGCCCTTCTTGACACCAGGCCAGCAAAGAAGCCACTTCTCGCCAGGAAAAAGATCAGGGACAGACTGATATTCTACAAAAGGTACAGGGATTGGACTGCTGAGGACTGGGGTAAAGTCATTTTCTCTGATGAATCCCCTTTCTGATTGTTTGGGGCATCCGGAAAAAAGCTTGTCCAGAGAAGACAAGGTGAGCGCTACCATCAGTCCAGTGTCATGCCAACAGTAAAGCATCCTGCGACCATTCATGTGTGGGGTTGCTTCTCAGCCAAGGGAGTGGGCTCACTCACAATTTTGCCTAAGATCACAGCCATGAATAAAGAACGGTACCAACACATCCTCCGAGAGCAACTTCTCCCAACCATCCAGGAACAGTTTGGTGACAAACAATACCTTTTACAGCATGATGCAGCACCTTTCCATAAGGCAAAAGTGATAACTAAGTGGCTCGGGGAACAAAACATCGATATTCTGGGTCCATGGCCAGGAAACTCCCCAGACCTTAATCAAATCAAATGTATTTATATAGCCATTCTTAAATCAGCTGATGTCACAGAGTGATGTACAGAAACCCAGCCTAAAACCCCAAACAGCAAGCAATGCAGAGATGAACGTACTTTGGTGCGAAAAGTGCAAATCAATCCCAGAACAACAGCAAAGGACCTTGTGAAGATGCTGGAGGAAACAGGTACAGAAGTACCTATATCCACAGTAAAACAAGTCCTACATCGACATAACCTGAATGGCCGCTCAGCAAAGAAGAAGCCGCTGCTCCAAAACCGCCATAAAAAAAGCCAGACTACGGTTTGCAACTGCACATGGGGACAAAGATCGTACTTTTTGGAGAAATGTTCTTGGGTCTGATGAAACAAAAATAGAACTGTTTGGCCATAATCACCATCATAATGTTTGGAGGAAAAAGGGAGGGACTGGTGCACTTCACTAAATATATGGCATCATGAGGCAGGAAAATTATGTGGATAAATTGAAGCAACATCTCAAGACATCAGTCAGGAAGTTAAAGCTTGGTCGCAAATGTGTCTTCCAAATGGACAATGACCCCAAGCATACTTCCAAAGTTGTGGCAAAATGGCTTAAGGACAACAAAGTCAAGGTATTGGAGTGGCCATCACAAAGCCCTGACCTCAATCCTATAGAAAATGTGTGGGAGGAACTGAAAAAGCATGTGCAAGCAAGGAGGCCTACAAACCTGACTCCGTTAGACCAGCTCTGACAGGAGGAATGGGCCAAAATTCACCCAACTAATTGTGGAAAGCTTGTGGAAGGCTACCCAAAACGTTTGGCCCAAGTTAAACAAGGCAATGCTACCAAATACTAATTGAGTGTATGTAAACTTCTGACCCACTGGGAATGTGATGTGAAGCTGAAATAAATAATTCTCTCTACTATTATTCTGACATTTCACATTCTTAAAATCAAGTGGTGATTCTAATTGACCTAAGACAGAGCATTTTACTAGAATTAAATGTCAGGAATTGTGAAAAACTGAGTTTAAATGTATTTGGCTAAGGTGTATGTAAACTTCTGACTTCAACTCTATATCATGCAAAACCCACCCAATACCGTATGTAGTAGTAGTGTGTGTGTGTGTGAGCACTTACAGTACGTGTGTGTGTGTGTGTGTGGGTGTATATGTGTACGTGTGTGAGTTAGTGAGTGGTTTGCCAGTTAAGTGTAATAAAGCACTGGACTAAAGTAATGTGATGAGCTTAATGACCTGGCCATCCATGAATACAGCGTAGCTCCTCCCCTGCTCTCTCTCTCTCTCTCTCTCTCTCTCTCTCTCTCTCTCTCTCTCTCTCTCTCTCTCTGTCTGTCCCTCCCTCCCCTTCTCTCTCTATCTCTCTCTCACTCTCTGTATGGGGAGTTAGGCTGTGAGGTAATGTGAGGAGACAGATGATTTATCTTACTCAGGTGAGAGCGAGGTGGGAGAGTGGGAGGAAAGGGAGAGAAGAGGATATGGGACAAGAAGGGCAGGATTGATGGGGTGGCTACACTGAGTAGAAAGAAGAGAGCAGAGAGAGGAGAGCAGAGAGAGGAGAGCAGAGAGAGGAGAAACAGAGAGAGTAGAGCAGAGAGAGGAGAGACAGAGAGAGTAGAGCAGAGATAGGAGAAACAAAGAGAGTAGAGCAGAGAGAGGAGAGAGAGAGAGTAGAGCAGAGAGGAGAAACAGAGAGAGTAGAGCAGAGAGAGGAGAGACAGAGAGAGTAGAGCAGAGAGAGGAGAGACAGAGAGAGTAGAGCAGAGAGAGGAGAGACAGAGAGAGGAGAGCAGAGAGAGGAGAGAGAGAGAGTAGAGCAGAGAGAGGAGAGACAGAGAGAGGAGAGCAGAGAGAGGAGAGACAGAGAGAGGAGTGGTGCAAGTATTGAGGAATCACAAGGGCAGAAAGGGGTAGATGGGGGTTGAAGTGTGATGGGAATTGAGCAGGCAGAAAAGGAGAGAAGAGAGGTATAAACTCCTGCCTCCTCCCCTCAACCCCCTGTATGTTCTCTCTCTGTCTGTCCTCTCTGTCCTCCCCTCAACCCCCTGTATGTTATCTCTCTGTCTGTCCTCTCTGTCCTCCCCTCAACCCCCTGTATGTTCTCTCTTTGTCTGTCCTCTCTGTCCTCCCCTCAACCCCCTGTATGTTCTCTCTCTGTCTGTCCTCTCTGTCCTCCCCTCAACCCCCTGTATCTTCTCTCTCTGTCTGTCCTCTCTTTTTGTCCTCCCCTCAACCCTGTATCTCCTCTCTAACTCTTTGAACCCCTTAAAACCTTGTCCTCTCACTATACTATCCACTCTTTCTCCATATATTTCTCTCTTTCCCCTCCCTTCCTCTCCCCACTTCCTCCCTCTTTCAACACCCCCATGCTCTCTCTCTCCTCCTCTCTCTCTCTTTATCGATCGGAGGACTCCAGTCGAGTAGAGTCTCCCTGTGCCTCCTCAACCAGCCGAAACACCTCAGCAAAACTCCTTTCACCCCAGATAGACAGTCCTACACACACACACACACATACACACACACATACACGTACACACACACACCAGCATACACACACACATACCCCCTACACCCAGCAGATGAGAAGATATTGGCCTTGCGCACCCAACCATCCCCCTTCTCTCCTCTCTTCTCTCATCTCCTCTCATCATTTAGCTATATGGCTGTTTAATTTAAAGCATTTGTGAGTGTAATCATAAATGTAAAGTCTGAAAATCATCTGAAATGTATTAAAAAATATGATAATATTCAGTATCAAATCATTTCTGGGTAACAATTAAAAACCTTGCTGTGATTGTTTTCAGTTAAAAGTGTCACATAGAAACAAAAATAGCTGTTAGTAAAGAGCAATTTCTCAAGCAAGAATTTTGCCAGGGCTGTCTGGGAGTGGTCTGGCTGGGGAGGGGAAAACAGAAAACTATATGTCACCAGGCCAGCCAAAACTCCATCCCACCAAAACAGGCTAAAATGTCAGGCCGTATTTTCAAACAGCTCTTAGACTAAAAGGGCATTATCATAATTTTTACAATTTCACAGTATTATTCCAACCTCATACTGTAGAAATATATAGAAAACGAAGGAAATTACGTGTTTGACTGCACTGAGCCTGTAATAGTCCAACCAGCTTCAGAGGATCTGACTAACTCCATAACGGGGCTTTAAAGAGTTAATGCAGTTAATAAATCACCATATCCTCTTAAATCCAAGTGAAAACAAACTACCTAAAGTAGTTCTCTTTTTTTATTGGCTTGTGTAGAGTATTGGATCTCCAGTATTCTGCTAATTTGATTCCACTTCTTTGATAGAGCATGTAATTAATTCAGGGGAACAAAATGCCCCTATTTAGCTGGTAAGCTCCTTGGCAGTGGTCAGAATAAACACACAGCAATAGAAACTAATCACCCTGCGTCTGCAGGAACAACACACACACGATGTTAGAATGAAAGAAATGAGGGGATAAACTACACTATTTCTACATCTGATTACAATTACAATCATACGTCCCAATACAGATGGACTAGCCAGACACATGTAGCATACTTTGAGAAAAGATAATTCCCAGTCAAAAGACCTGAATTTTGTGTACCTGTGTATGGCAAGGGTTATTGTGTGTGTGTGTGTATGTATGTATCTGTGTGTGTGTGTGTGTGTGTGTGTGTGTGTGCTGCGTGCGAGCATGTACAGCCAGGTCAGCCGTGATATAAGTCAGTATTCGACATCCATCCATGTCTGAGGATGTCGGGAGATGACGTGGAAAGTGGCCACTAAGGGAAACGGTGAGCGCTGTTACCTTCAAGTAGGTTTTGGTTTTGCTAGATATAGATATGTTTCTCTGGTGATATTAAGAGAGTAAAGTAATTAAAGCTTCAATCAAAGGTTTGGGGAACACTGAACAAGAAGCTGATTATCATCTCCCAGATAGAGACAAGTCAACACGCTTACGCAATCTCTCCTGTTTCCCCTGATGCCAAGGCACTTTATCACTCTATTAGAGACTGATAGGAGATGGAGGCTTGATGTGTGTAGTGTGTTAATGTGTGTGTGTGTGTGTGTGTGTGTGTTATATGAGGGTATAGTATGTTTCTTCCTACTATATGTGTTTATTTCTTAAACAGGCTTATTATTTTTTATAGTTTTGGGAGAGGAGAAATACCAATTATTTCCTTCCGTACAGAAACAATTGAGTGTGAAAATGGAAGGCACTCTCCAACAAGAAGACAGGAGAGGCCTCTTTAGGGAAATCCAGACCAATTTAGGCAGGCTGGTGCTTATGTTCCTTCCCAAGGAGAGCAGCA
>QNTS01001170.1:192156-205832 GCA_003317085.1 Hucho hucho
CTTCCCTTCCCTCCTCTCCTCTTTTCTTCTCTCCTATCTCCCTCCCCTCCTCTTTCCCTCCCTTTCTCCTTCCCTCCTCTCCTCCTTCCCTCCCCTCCTCCTTCCCTACCCTTCTCCTTCCCTCCTATCCTCCTTTCCCGCCTTTCCTCTTTTCTCTTATCGTATCTCCCTCCTCTCCTCTTCTTCTCCTTTCTTCTCTGCTGTCTCTCTTCCCTTCCTGTTGACACGACCATGTGTCTCCATGGCAGTGTGCTGTGTTGTGTTCCAGAGCTGCCAGCATGTGGCTCTGACAGCCAATAATGATCCGAGACATAATAGTGGTGATCGGGACACAGGGAGTTATGATAGCCAGCCCACACACACTAACACAGTGTCAACAGACTGAGAAGGCTTCAGCTTCAGCCTTAAAGCTGTCCATCTGTCTTTCTGTCTGTGCTGAGCAGCTTACATCGCGGTCATGAAATGTTGATTACTACTGTAGTTAGAGTCTAGTGTCACTTTGTGTCTGACAGGATCTATTAACACTAAAGACTGTTCATGGACTAGGTGAATGACGAGCAACCCTTATCGAGGTCATGAACACGTTTTTTGCAAGTGTTTACCAACTGATTATATAATTTACAGAGCCTGTGTCTCAGACAGTACATCCACTCAAATAAATCAAGAACATCAGGAAAAGGATTCTAGTTATATTTCTTTATGCATGAGGGATGATTTGTTAGAGGCAGAGAGACAGAGAAATTAGCGTTGTTGTGATGGACAGATGTTAGAAGGAGATTAACACAGATAAATGATGGTTGTTGTGAAGGACAGTTGTTAGAGGGAGATTAACACAGATAAATGATGGTTGTTGTGAAGGACAGTTGTTAGAGGGAGATTAACACAGATAAATGATGGTTGTTGTGAAGGACAGTTGTTAGAGGGAGATTAACACAGATAAATGATGGTTGTTGTGAAGGACAGTTGTTAGAGGGAGAGAGAAAGAGAAATTATGTTTGTTGTGAAGGAAAGATGTTAGAGGGAGAGATACAGAGACATTCTGGTTGTTGTGAAGAACAGATGTTAGAGGGAGAGAGACAGATGAGTTATGGTTGTTGTGAAGGACAGTTGTTAGAGGGAGAGAGACAGAGAAATGATGGATGTTGTGAAGAAGCGATGTTAGATTGAGAGAGACAGAGAAATGATGGATGTTGTGAAGAAGCGATGTTAGATTGAGAGAGACAGAGAAATGATGGATGTTGGGAAGGACAGATGTTAGATGTATTTGATATTTTAGTAGGATACTCATTAGCTGTTGCGAAAGCACTAGCTACTTATCCTGGTTTCCACGCAAAACATGAAACATAATGGAGAACATTAAAATCTCTTAAGGATCCGCCCCTTTTTTTCAATTCTCGCCTGAAATGATATACCCAAATCTAACTGCCTGTAGCTCAGGCCCTGAAGCAAGGATATGCAAATTCTTGTTACCATTTAAAAGGAAACACTTTGAAGTTTATGGAAATGTGAAAAGAATGTAGTAGAATATAACACAATCGATCTGGTAAAAGACAATACATAAGAAAAAAACAACCGTTCTTTTGTAATTTTTCTTGTACCATCATCTTTGAAATATTCCAGCCCAGGTGCAATTTAGATTTTGGCCACTAGATGGCATCAGTGTATGTGCAGTTTTAGACTGATCCAATGAACCATTGCATTTCTGTTAAAAATTTTGCATCATGACTGCCCAAATGTGCCTAATTTGTTTATTAATAACTTTTCATGTTCAAAATTGTGTACTCTCCTCAAACAATAGCATGGTATTCTTTCACTGTATTAGCTACAGTAAATTGGACAGTGCAGTTAGATTAACAAGAATTTAAGCTTTCTGCCAATATCAGATATGTCTACTATGTCCAGGGAAATATTGTTGTTACTTACAACCTCATGCTAATCGCATTAGCCTACGTTAGCTCAACCGTCCAGTGGAAGGGACACCAATCCCGAATAATTAATAGACAAGAACAGCTCAAGGACAGAACTTCATACATTTTAAAATGACACACATAGCCAACATATCAATACATACACAAACTATCTAGGTCTAATAAGGGAGAGGCATTGCTTTATCAGATTTTTAAAGCCAGGTTTATTGTTGATTTGAGCAGTATGAGATGGAAGGCAGTTCCATACCATAATTGCTCAATATAAGACTGTACACTTTCTTGAATTTGTTCTGGTGGGGAAAGTATGTGTGTCAGAGCTGTGTGTATAGTTGACTATGCAAACAATTTGGAACATATTCACGTTTCTTATTAATAAGAAGTGATGCAGTCAGTCTCTCCTCAACTCTTAGCCAAGAGAGACTGACATGTATAGTATTTATATTAGCACTCTGATTACAATGAAGAACAAGACATGCAGCTCTGTTCTGGGCCAGCTGCAGCTTAACTGGGTCTTCCTCGCAGAACTTGACCACACAACTGGGCAATAATCAAGATTAGACAAAACTAGAGCCTGCAGAACTTGCTTTTTTTTTTTTACCTCTACCCCATCTGTACAACCATTGAACCTATGGTATATGTTTTGACCATGGCAGTTTGCAATCTAAGGTAACACCAAGTAATTTAGTTTCCACAACAGTCACACGTCCATTACTAGATTCAGCTTAGATCTAGAGCTTAGGGAATGATTTGTACCATACAATGCTCTTAGTTTTAGAGCTGTTCAGGACCATTTTATTACTGGCCACCCATTCCAAAACTGACTGCAACTCCTTGTTAAGGGTTTCAGTGACATTCTTAACTTTGGTTGCTGACATGTATATGGTTGAATCATCAGCATACATAGTCACACATGCTTGTTTAATGCCAGTGGCAGGTCATTGGTGAAAACAGAATGGAGTAGAGGGCCAAGAGAGCTGCCCTGGGGTACATCACACCCTACATGTTTGACATTAGAGAAGCTTCCATTAAAGAAAACCCTCTGAGTTCTAATAGATAGATAGCTTTTAATCCATGATATGGCAGCAAGTTGATAGGTCTGCTGTTAGAATCAGTAAAGACCGTTTTACCACTCTTGGGTAGTGGAATTACTTTGGCTTCCCTCCAGGCCTGAGGACAAAGACTTTCAACTTGGCTCAGATTAAAGATATGACAGATAGGAGTGGCTATAGAGTCAGCTACCATCCTCAATGCCAGGAGGTTTGTCATTATTTACAGATAACAATCATGTTTCCACCTCTCCCACACTAACTTTACAAAACTCAAACTTACAATGCTTTTCTTTCATTATTCGTTTTTTTTATGCATGAATTTGATGGCTCACTGTTCGATGTTGGCATTTCCTGCCTAAGTTTGCCCACTTTGCCAATGAAGTAATCATTAAAATAATTGGCAAAATAAAATGGTTTTGTGATGAATAAGCCATCTGATTCTATGAAAGATGGAGTTGAATGTCTTTCAGCCCATTATTTAATTTAAAGTACAATGTTTTTTTCCATCATTCTTTATATCATTGATCTTGGCTTCATAATACAGTTTATTCTTCTTTTAATTGAGTTTAGTCACATCATTTCCCAATTTGCAGTAAGTGAGCCAGTCAGATGTGCAGCCAGACTTATTTAGCCACTCCTGTTGCCCCATCTCTTTCAATCATACAGTTTTTAAATTCCTCATCACTCCATGGAGCCTTACTAGTTCTAACAGTCAATTTACTAACAGGTGCATGTTTATCAATAATTAGAAGAAGCAATTTCATAAATTCATCAAGTGCAGCGTCTGGATGCTCCTTGTTAATCACATCAGACCAACACATATTTCTAACATCATCCACTGAAGAGCCACTTTGACATTTGACATTAGGAGCAACTTTGGCATTTTATGTTTAGAGAAACAGAAGGATGCGGCGCAAGAGGAGCAATCCAGGGTGTCAAAAACACTTTGACATTTGACATTGGGAGCAACTTGAAAAAACCGTCTAATTCTGCGGTGAGACTGTGAGAGCTTGTTGTTCATAAAGATGGTGATTTGTCTCTGAGCGACAATGCATTTTCTCAATGATCTACGGCAAAGGAGAAACCGGACATTTGTGTACCAACTGCCGTGCCCCAGCCTGCTGAGAAGTTCCGACACACATGTACCAACGGAATTATCAACTAAACTCAACAAAGTACTTTACACCCACTGTAGACTACAATGAATATACTCTGTCATTATCAGTCCTTCACCCTCACCCCTTACACTCTCTCTGTCACCCAACCCCCACTCTAATTATGCTATGTCACCTGTCTGTTTCTTCACCCTTACTCTGCATAACCTCACCCCATCCTTTATACTGCATTACCTCACCCCATCCTTTATACGGCATAACCTCACTCCATCCTTTATACTGCATAACCTCACCCCATCCCTTATACTGCATAACCTCACCACATCCTTTATACTGCATTAATTCACCCCATCCTTTACACTGCATTACCTCACCCAATATTTTACACTGCATTACCTCACCATATAATTTACACTGCATTACCTCACCCTTCCTTTGCACTTCATTGCCTCATCATATCAGTTACCCTGCATTACCTCACCCCATCATGTACACTGCATTACCTCACCCCTCCTTTGCAATGCATTACCTCACCCGATCAATTATACTGCATTACCTCACCCTATAATTGTTACTGCATTACTTCACACTATCCTTTACACTGCATTGCATCACCCCATCCCTTATGCTATACATATCACCCCATCTGTTATACTGCATTACCTCACCCTATCATTTATACTGCATTACCTCACCCCATCCTTTATACTGCATTTACCTCACCCCATCATGTACACTGCATTACCTCACTTTATCCTTTATGCTGCATTACCTCACCCCATCATCTACACTGCATTACATCACCCTATTATTTACACTGCATTACCTCACCCCATACATTACCTCACCACATCCTTTACACTGCATTTCCTCACCCCATTCTTTATACTATAGAAGTTATGACATCATTTACACTGCATTACCTCACCCCATCCTTTACACTGCATTACCTCACCCATCATTTTCACCGCATTACCTCACCCCACCCTTTTATACTGCAATACCTCACCCCATACTTTATATTCTACATATCACCCCATTCTTTACACTCCATTACCTCACTCCATCCTTTACTCTGCATTACCTTACCCCATCTTTTATACTATACATATCCCCCCAAACATACCTTTCCTCAACCTTACTTCTTCATGTAAGTACAGTGCCTTCGGAAAGTATTCAGACCCCTTGACCTTTTCCACATTTTGTTAGGTTACAGTATTATTCTAAAATGTATTGAATCGTTTTTTCGCCCTCATCAATCTACACACAATACCCCATAATGACAAAGCAAAAACTGGTTTTCAAACATTTTCGCTAATTTATAAGAAATAAAAAAATGAAATTGTACATTTACGTAAGTATTCAGACCCTTTAATCAGTACTTTGTTGAAGCACCTTTGGCAGTAATTACAGCCTCGAGTCTTCTTGGGTATGACGCTACAAGCTTGGCACACCTGTATTTTTGGAGTTTCTCCCATTCTTCTCTGCAGATCCTCTCAAGCTCTGTCAGGTTGGATGGGGAGCATTGCTGTGCAGGTATTTTTTGATCGGGTTCAAGTCCGGGCTCTGGCTGGAACATTCACTCCTCCAACCTCTTATTCCTCTTCCTCCTCTTCCTCCTCCTCCTCCTCTTCCTCTTCCTCCTCTTCCTCCTTTTCATCTTCCTCCACTTCCTCCTCATACTCCTCATCTTCCTCTTCTTCCTTCCTCCTCCTCCTGATCCTCTTCCTCATCTTCCTTCACTTTTTCCTTCTCTTCCTCCTCCTTTTCCTCCTACTCCTCCTCCTCCTCCTCCTCCTCTAGCTCTCGCTGGCCCTCTATTGACTGAAGCCCCATAATCCAGTACTATGATTGCTGTGCCATAGGCTACAGTTAGAGGTGTTTACAATGACAGACTGGAGTCAAAGAGTCATTCTACTGGCTTCAGGGCATTTACTCTGAGGAGCGGCCTTGGATCCTTTCTCTCTTTATTCCTTTTCTATTCTGTCTGACAGATTGGCGATGATTGGAGGAAGATAGAAACAAGAAGAGTAGCAATTTCTTCCCCTTTTTGTTATCCGATCATATCCAAAGGTGAGACAGCGACACATCCATCCACCCACCGTCATATCCTGCGCATCAATACTTACTCAAATCCAATCAAATCCAATGCTTCTATTATAGTGAACACAATCGTCATGACAAAATGCAGGGAAAATACGCAGATAGCTGAAATATGAGGTCTATAATGATCAAGATTCTGCAGTGTTCACACCCAGAGGAGGATGTTTGGTATCAGACCTGTGGAGTGGTCATCTGTGTTTTCCCCATGCTCTCATCCACCTTTCCTCCCTTCTCATCCCATTCTCTCCACACTCATTCCACTGGAGATTATTCCCATGTTCCCATTTTCTGGGCGTCATCCATGACCGGAGCGCTGGATATGAGTTAATCAGGGAATGCCCATGAGCGGTGGATAATCCGAGCGGAGCGTTGGGAAAGCTGTCAGGAGTCAGTGATGTGCTGCTACAGGCTAGTCAGACAACGACTTTAAAACCCTGTGTCGCACACAGTCACACAAATGCACATATGTACACACACACACATACTGTATGTACACACACACACACATATACCATTTGTACATACACACACATACTGTATGTACACACACACACACACATATACCGTTTGTACACACACACATATACTGTATGTACACACACACACACTGTATTTACACACACACACACACACACGTATGAACACACACGCCAGCTCAACACCTCATCAAAGGCAGTATCACTCTGAAATAAAAGAGAGCGAGGAGGCATAATGTTGAGAAAGTTCATAAATCCATGGATTTACAGAGGTCACATCATCATACACACACAGAAATACACCCCCAAACACATACACACACACACAACCAGACACAGATATTACATTGTAAGGAGAGAGAGAGACAGAGAGAGAGAGAGAGAGAGAGAGAGAGAGAGAGAGAGAGAGAGAGAGAGAGAGAGAGCGGCGAGAGAGAGCACGAGAGAGAGAGACAGAGAAAGAGAACGAGAGAGAGAGACTGAGTGAGGGGACCTGTAGATTCACCACAATAGAAAACCTGAAGCCCCATGCTTTTCTTTTACTGTAGATAAGGAGAATTAGAAAAAGTGAAGATGAGTCCCAAACCTGTCAGTAGTACAGTGATGTGAGACAAGATGGCGGACAATAGGAAGCCCATTGAAACGCTACAAAGGTTAGATATGTAGCGTCTGATTTTTTCTCCCCTTGAACATGGCATCTTCTAGATGCAGCTCGCCAAGCGGAGAAATGCAATCTCTTATCTTGTCACTCTTATTCCAGAGAGAGGCTGAGAGTGAGAGAGAGAGGGGGGGGGGCAAAACAGGGGAAGACAGAGAGAGAGGGGAGGGAGAGAGAGAGAGGGGAAAAGAGGGGGGGGGAAGGCTTAAGGGGGGTTTAGCAAATCTGTCAGGAACAGTAATCCCATTGCGCACAGTTCAGTGTAGAAATAGAAAGCTTGAAGCAGAGAGGATGAGGATGAGAGGGGGAGAAAGAGGGGGAGGCAGATGGTGGGTGAGAGAGAGGGAGAGGTTGGAAGGAAGAGGAGAGAGAGAGAGAGAGAGAAAGAGAGAGAGACAGAGACAGAGACAGAGACAGAGACAGAGACAGGGAGAGGTTGGAGGGAAGAGGAGAGAGAGAGAGAGAGAGAGAGAGAGAGAGAGAGGAGAGAGCGAGAGAGAGAGAGAGAGAGAGAGAGAGAGAGAGAGAGAGAGAGAGAGAGGAGAGAGAGAGAGGAGAGAGAGAGAAAGATATATAGAGAGAGGAGAGAGACCACCCCCTACACACAGATAGTCACCGTGTTGCTCAGTCAGTCCCAGCATTATATAAATCACTCACAGCAATTGATTTGATTGCAGTCCTCCATTTCCCCAGCAAACATATGTGCTTAAGATGCAGGGGGCTGTACATTTACCTGATTAAGGGAGTGGGTAGTGTAAGGTTCTGTATTTATTTTCTTAGTCAACCTTGCGTTCTGTTTCGTTGTGTTCTTGAACGTAGTCTTTCATTTTTGTTAATTGATTTCCCCTTTGTTAGTTACTCACCTGGTCTCATCAGCTCCTTATTTAGTTCAGTTCATTCTGTTTGTGCCTTTCTGAGGTATTGTTTGTTTTGACTCCACTAAGTCTTTTCCTAGATCGTTTGTGAGAACCAGTTATAGCCTTCAGTCCTAGTTTTGATTCACCTGCCTGTTTGCCTTCCTGTGTATGACCATTGCCTGCCTGTGACCACGATTCCTGCCTTCTCCGAAGGCGAAATAAACACCTGCCGAGCTCTGCGTTTGAATCTACACCTTTTTCTCCCTGAGTATTCATTATAGATAGGGGGCGGATGGAGAGCTGATGGGGGATAGGTAGGGGGTAGGTAGGGATGGTGACAGGGATATAGGTGGTAGTGGGGGAAGGTAGTGGTGGTAGGTGGTTGAGACACTGTGAAAGGCAGAGGATGAAGATGGGATAGGTAGGATGGGGTGATCCCTATACATCATTTGACTGAGGCGAGGAGAGGAGACGAGACACAGAGCAAGGTTAACCCTACTGCTAGACTATGACAGAGGTTAGGGTCAGAGGTCATGCTGGGAGGAGACGTGGAGTAGGTTAGCAGGGGATGGATAGCTGCACAGAGCCAGGTTAACTCTACAGCTGGACTATGACAGAGGTTAGTGGTGTATATATAGATCATACTGCAGAATGGACTTGGTTACTGAGCATGACACAAAGTAGGCAGATTGCATTAGATCATGGAGGCTAGTAATTTAGATGGCACTGTGCAGAGTGAACTGAAACAGGCTGCATTGTAGATGTTGTGTCTCTGTAGATGACGTGGTATAAACTGAGACAGGCTACTGTATGTTAGATCACGTTGCAGGCTGTGGCTGTGTGGCAGTCGGTAGGTTGGTCCAACCTGGACTCAGGGGTAGACGTAACATAGTAAATGTAAATCCAAGACACCGCAATTTGTATGATATGGTATGTATTCATTTGTGAATTTCCATCATTCATTTCATATGATATGTTACAAATTACAATTTGTATGATATGTTACGAATTGCAATTCATACAATATGTTACGAATTTGCAAAACATATGAATTATGAATTCATATATGTTCTGAATTCTAATTTGTTTTGGCTAACGTTAACAAGGCTAGGGTTATTGGTTAAGGTTAGGGTTATTGGTTAAGGTTAGGGAAAGGGTAAGCTAACATGCTAAGTTGTTGCAAAGTTGGGTAACACTTTACTGGACACCTAGCGTCAAAACACGTTATGAAACGGTCATAACCATGGCATAATATGTAGTAACAGATGATATGTCTTGTCATAACATGTCATAATATGGTCATAACACTGTCATGACACATATAATTAGACCTGTTGTGACATACAGTGCATTCAGAAAGTATTCAGACCCCTTGACTTTTTCCACATTTTGTTTCGCTACATCCTTATTCAAAAATGTATTAAATAGTTTTTTTTTCCCCATCATCAATGTACACACAATAACATATAATGCCAAAGCAAAAAACTGAAGTATTACATTTACGTAAGTATTCAGACCCTTTACTCAGTACTTTGTTGATGCACCTTTGGCAGAGATTACAGACTCGAGTCTTCTTGGGTATGACGCTACACCTTGGCACACCTATATTTGGGGAGTTTCTCCAATTCTTCTCTGCAGATCCTTTCAAGCTCTGTCAGGTTGTTCGATCGGGTTCAAGTCCGGGCTTTGGATGGGCCATTCAAGGACATTCAGAGACTTGTCCCGAAGCCACTCCTGTGTTGTCTTGGCTGTGTGCTTAGGGTCGTTGTCCTGTTGGAAGGTGAAACTTCGCCAGAGTCTGAGGTCCTGAGTGCTCTGGAGCAGGTATTTATCAAGGATCTCTCTGTACTTTGCTCTGTTCATCTTTCCCTTGATCCTGACTAGTCTCCCAGTCCCTGCCGCTGAAAAACATCCCCGCAGCATGATGCTGCCACCACCATGCTTCACCATAGGATGATGCCAGGTTTCCTCCAGACATGACGCTTGGCATTTCGGCCAAAGAGTTCAATCTTGGTTTCATCCGACCAGACAATCTTGTTTCTCATGGTCTGAGAGTTTTAGGGTTAGGAGTAAACCCCAAGTGGACTGTCATGTGCCTTTTACTGAGGAGTGGCTTCCGTCTGGCTACTCTGGCATAAAGACCTGATTGGAGGAGTGCTGCAAAGATGGTTGTCCTTCTGGAAGGTTCTCCTATCTCCACAGAGGAACTGTGGAGCTCTGTCAGAGTGACCATCGGGTTCTTGGTCACCTCACTGACCATGGCCCTTCTCCTCCGATTCCTCAGTTTGGCCGGGTGGCCAGCACTAAGAAGAGTCTTGGTGGTTCCAAACTTCTTCCATTTAAGAATGATGGAGGCCACTGTGTTCTTGGGGACCTTCAATGCTGCAGAAATGTTTTGGTACCCTTCCCCAGATCTGTGCATCGACACAATCCTGTCTCGGAGCTCTATGGACAATTCCTTCGACCTCATGGCTTGGTTTTTGCTCTGACATGCTCTTTCAACGGTTGGACCTTATATAGACAGGTGTGTACCTTTCCAAATGATGTCCAATCAATTGCATTTACACGTGACTCCAATCAAGTTGTAGAAATATCTCAAGGATGATCAATAGAAACAGGATGCGCCTGAGCTCAATTTCGAGTCTCATAGCAAAGGGTCTGAATACTAATGTAAATGAGCTAAGTCTGTTTACATTTTTTATGAATTTGCTAACATAAAAAAATATATGTTTTCACTTTTTCAATATAGCGTATTGTGTGTAGATTGATGATAAAAACAATATATTTAATCCATGTTAAAATGAGGCTGTAACGTAACAGCATGTCGAAATAGGGGAGGGTATTGTTCACCTAATACCTTTTTATTTTCACTGTTGGTTAGGGCCTGTAAGTAAGCATTTCACTGTAAGGTCTACACCTGTTGGTTAGGGCCTGTAAGTAAGCATTTCACTGTAAGGTCTACACCTGTTGGTTAGAGCCTGTAAGTAAGCATTTCACTGTAAGGTCTACACCTGTTGGTTAGAGCCTGTAAGTAAGCATTTCACTGTAATGTCTACACCTGTTGGTTAGAGCCTGTAAGTAAGCATTTCACTGTAAGGTGTACACCTGTTGGTTAGAGCCTGTAAGTAAGCATTTCACTGTAAGGCCTACACCTGTTGGTTAGAGCCTGTAAGTAAGCATTTCACTGTAAGGTCTACACCTGTTGGTTAGAGCCTGTAAGTAAGCATTTCACATTTCACTGCACAAAGTAGATGTCCTAACCGACTTGCCAAAACTATAGTTTGTTAACAAGAAATTTGTGGAGTGGTTGAAAAACGAGTTTTAATGTCTCCAACCTAAGTGTATGTAAACTTCCGACTTCAACTGTATATACACCTGTTCTGAAAGGCCCCAGAGTCTGCAACACCACTAAGCAAGGGGCACCACCAAGCAAATGGCACTTTGAAGACCAAGGAGCTCTCCTAACAGGTCAGGGACAAAGTTGTCAAGATGTATACAGATCAGGGTTGGGTTATAAAAAAATATCTGAAACTTTGAACATCCCACGGAGCACCATTTAATTCATTATAATTGTTTTTTTAAGAATATGGCACCACAACAAACCTGCCAAGAGAGGGCCGCCAACCAAAACTCATGGACCAGGCAAGGAGGGCTTTGATCAGAGAGGCAACAAAGAAACCAAAGATAACCCTGAAGGAGCTGCAAAGCTCCACAGCGGAGATTGGAGTATCTGTCCATAGGACCCCTTTAAGCCGTACACTCCACAGAGCTGGGCTTTACGGAATAGTGGCCAGAAAAAAGCCATTGCTTCAAGAAAAAAATAAGCAAACACGTTTGGTGTTCGCCAAAAGGCATGTGGGAGACTCCCCAAACATATGGAAGAAGGTACTCTGGTCAGATGAGACTAAAATTGAGCTTTTTGGCCATCAAGGAAAACGCTAACTCAACACCTCTCATCACCCCGAGAACACCATTCCCAGAGTGAATCATGGTGGTGGCAGCATCATGCTGTGGGGATGTTTTTCATTGGCAGGGACTGAGAAACTGGTCAGAATTGAAGGAATGGTGGGTGGCGCTAATACAGGGAAATTCTTGAGGGAAACCTGTTTCAGTCTTCCAGAGAGTAAGACAGAGGTTCACCTTCCAGCAGGGCAATGACTCTAAGCATACTGCTAAAGCAACACACGAGTGGTTTAAGGGAAAACATTTAAATGTCTTGGAATGGCCTTGTCAAAGCCCAGACCTCAATCCAATTGAGAATCTGTGGTATGACTTAAAGATTGCTGTACACCTGCGGAACCCATCCAACTTGAAGGAGCTGGAGCAGTTTTGCCTTTACGAATGAGCAAAAATCCCAGTGGCTAGATGTGCTGAGCTTATAGGGACATACCACAAGAGACTTGCAGCTGTAATTGCTGCAAAAGGTGGCTCTACAAAGTATTGACTTTGGGGGGGTGAATAGTTATGCACGCTCAAGTTTTCAGTTTTTTTGTCTTATTTCTTGTTTGTTTCACAATAAAAAAAAAAAATTCTTCAAAGTGATAGGCATGTTGTGTAAATCGAATGATAAGAACCCCCCAAAAATCAATTTTAATTCCAGGTTGTAAGGTAACAAAATAGGAAAAATGCCAAAGGGGTGAAAACTTTTGCAAGCCACTGTATGTAGGTTTCATAACCAGTCATAAAATAACGCAATATATCTCACAACAGGTGTAAATATATGGGTCATGAAATGACCATATTAGGACAGCTTATGACAAGTAATGTCAGCTGTTAAGACATATTATGGCATGTTAATGACCATGGTAAGCCTGATCACCGACAACGATGAGACAGCCTATAGGGAGAGGTCAGAGACCTGGCCGTGTGGTGCCAGGATAACAACCTCTCCCTCAACGTGATCAAGAGATAGGAGATGATTGTGGACTACAGGAAAAGGAGGACCGAGCACGCCCCCATTCTCATCGATGGGGCTGTAGTGGAGCAGGTTGAGAGCTTCAAGTTCCTTAGTGTCCACATCACAAACAAATGATCATTGTCCAAACACACCAAGACAGTCGTGAAGAGGGCACGACAAAGCCTATTCCCCCTCAGGAGACTGAAAAGATTTGGCATGGATCCTCAGATCCTCAAAAAGTTATACAGCTGCACCATTGAGAGCATCCTGACTGGTTGCATCACTGCCTGGTATGGCAACTGCTCGGCCTCCGACTGCAACGCACTACAGAGTGTATTGTGTACGGCCCAGTACATTACTGGGGACAAGCTTCCTGCCGTCCAGGACCAGGTGGTGTCAGAGGAAGGTCACAAAAATTGCCAAAGACTCCAGCCTCCCTAGTCATAGACTGTCCTCTCTGCTATCGCATGGCAAGCGGTACCGGAGCACCAAGTCAAGGTCCGTAAGGCTTCTAAACAGCTTCTATCCCCAAGCCAAGCCATAAGACTCCTGAATAGGTAATCAAATGGCTACACAGACTATTTGCATTGCCC
>QNTS01001170.1:220533-235815 GCA_003317085.1 Hucho hucho
GAAATGCTTACTTACAGGCCCTATCCAACAGGTTTAGACCTTACCGTGAAATGCTTACTTACAGGCCCTATCCAACAGGTTTAGACCTTACCGTGAAATGCTTACTTACAGGCCCTATCCAACAGGTTTAGACCTTACCGTGAAATGCTTACTTACAGGCCCTATCCAACAGGTTTAGACCTTACCGTGAAATGCTTACTTACTGTGAACGCTTTTTTATATATATATTATATATATGTATATGTTTTTTTTTTTTTTTTTCATATAGCCTACGGTAAAATGAAGAAACATTGAATTCTAATGATAACCAAGGCCTTCATAAACACAACAAAATTATTTATTTTTGCATATATGAAATACATTGTGTGTGCATGTGCACACCTGTGTGTGTGCGTGTCTGTGTGTGTCTAGCACAAAGTCAGTTAAGGCGTTCTATCGCACTGATGAGTGATTTCCTTCAGATAAATAATAAAACAATTACGAATAATGCTTTATGGCAGGTACCACCATTTAAATCCAGCCAGACTGAATATAAAAGAAACATCTCTACTATTCATATTTTTGATTGAGCTGTGCCTAATAGTGAACGATAATTTCTGGTTTTACAGATTTATCCCATTTTATTGAACAGATAAATAAAATTTTAACTGCAGAAATTCCTGAAATTAAAAAATAAATAAACGTGTTTACAATTGCTTCCATTTTTGGCTTTTACAATCAGATTGGTGGCATTATTGTTGTGGCTATCCTCTCTTGAATTCACAAACAAGTAAACATTTAATAAAAAATAATAAAAAAACGCAAAGTAGAAAAAAATATTTTGGACAAATGGAAACAGAGAAAGGCTTGGGAGAGATAGAGGTCATTTGTCCCCAGTAATTTCATGTTCTCTCCTGTCTATCTAACCTTGACTAAAGTATGGGTTTCATTTCTGATAGTCCATCTACCTTCATGAAATATGGAGTGAGTTTAGCTGTGGGGTAGAAAGAAAGATAGACTAGAGAGAGAAAGAGAGAAAGAAAGAGAGAGAGAGCAAGCTGGTAGTCCCATCGACCAAACTACCAGGTGTGAAACAGGGAAGAGACTCGGAAGGTATGCTAATTTGGTAAAGAGCAGACCTAACCCACTCTATTAAATTAGTCAAAACAGGAAAATGTTACATCTGGCTGGAAACTAATAAGGAAAATGAGCTCAACAGAGAAAAATGTCCTCATGTGTGCTACCTATATCCCCCCTGTAGAATCCCCATACTTTAACGATGACAGCTTCTCCACCATAGAGGGGGAGATCAACAATTTCCAGGCCCAGGGACATGTACTTGTCTGTGGCGACCTAAATTCCAGAACTGGACAAGAACCTGACATCCTCAGCACGCAGGGGGACAAAAACCTTCCTGGAGGTGACAGCATTCCCTCCCCACATGCCCCCCTAGGTACAACTACGACAACATAACCAACAGAAACGGGTCACAACTCCTACAGCTCTGTCGGACGCTGGGTATGTACATTGTCAATGGTAGGCTTCGAGGGTACTCCTTTGGTAGTTACACCTATAGCTCATTTATTGACAGTAGTACTGTAGACTACTTTATCACTGACCTTAACTTCTTTGGCAGCAGCGCACGAGGTGACCGTTTTGGAGACCCTGGCATGCCCAAAGTAAAATGCCTACCATTCAGGCCCAGAAAATAGGATATGCACATATTTAGTACCATTGGATAGGAAACACTCTGAAGTTTCTAAAAGTGTTAACATTTTGTCTGTGAGTATAACAGACCGGATATGGCAGGCAAAAACCCAAGGAATTTCTGTCCTGGAAAAAGTGGTTTTGACAGAGTGCCTCATTGGGAACCCCTCCCTTATGAAAATGCCCATATAAGGGCATATGAATGCAGTACCTATCGCTTCCTCTGGATGTCAACAGTCTCGAGAAAGTGTTCAGATTCTTTTTAGATGCTTTTAGAGCAGAGAAGAAGACGAATAAGGAAGTGCCCCCAAAGCTGTCAATAGAAGAAAACGCGCGCTCCCGCCAGGCACGCTCTGTGGTTTTTTCCTTTCTTATTGCGCATTTTATATTCCGGTTGAAATATTATACCATTTATACAGAAAAGTGTTCCTAAGGATACATTTAAAACGATTTTTGATTGTTCTTGGACAAGTTTATAGGTATAAGTTGAACGAGTTCTCTTCACGTTTCAATGGACGATTGGAGGCTGTATGTTCTCATTCTAATGCGCCAACCAAACGGAGATTTATGGATATAATACATGACTTTTTCTAATAAAAGAACCATGGACTGTCTTCGTTGGACACTTGGGAAGCCATCAGCAGAAGTTCTTCAACAGGTAATTGATTTGTTTTCGCTGTGAAATGTGTTTTGTGTGAACCGTGATGGCTTATGAATTCATGCTAATGGAAAATAGTGAAGGTGCTACTCTCAAACAATCAAATGTGGTGCTTTCGCCGTAAAGCCTTTTTGAAATCGGACAACGCTGTGATATTGCCAAGAAGCAGAGCTTTTGATGACTATGAAACACTTGTATATTGATGTTTAATAATTCAACTTTTGGATTTTGAATTTGGCGCCTTGCATTTCACCTGGTAGTGTCGGGAGTGGGGCGCCCCACCGCTCCCTAAGAAGTTAAAGGAGTTTTGTTTACATTCGTTTCCTGCAGTTGATTCCAGAAGACTTGCCTTCAGAGACCTACAGAATCACGGACCCAAAAAAGGAAATGGAATCAGCAGGAGATAACAGCCCTCCTATTAATGTGGAGGAGCGCGTTCAGCAGCATGCGAATTTGCTTCAACATCTCGGCTCAGCCATGGATCGCGTGCTGCTGACCCTGGAGAGGTTAGAGAGAGGAGGACTGCCAGCACCTCTACCTTCACCACCACCTACCCCACTGGTTACCCCTTCTTCATCTGGTTCCAGTGGGATTAGGCTCTCGCTCCCGAGGGAGTATGATGGGACGGCGGCCGGGTGCCAGGGGTTCTTGCTCCAGCTGGAGCTCTACCTGGCAACCGTCCACCCGGCTCCTTCGGGACGCGAGAGTGTTTCTGCCCTCGTCTCCTGTTTGTCTGGGAAAGCTCTGGAGTGGGCCAACGCCGTATGGGGAGAGGATGACGCGGCGTTGGACCACTATGAGGAGTTCACTTGCCGTTTCCAGGCGGTTTTCGACCATCCACCGGAGGGGAGAGCGGCGGGTGAACGCCTTTTCCATTTAAGACAGGGGATGAGGGGCGCGCAGGATTTTGCCCTGGACTTCCGTAGCCTGGCAGGGCGCGGGATGGAATGAGCGGGCTCTGATCGACCATTTCCGATGCAGTCTGTGGGAGGACGTCCGTCGGGAGCTGGCCTGCAGGGACACAACATTCACTCTGGACCAACTGGTGGATATGTCCATTAATCTGGATAACCTGCTGGCTAACCGCGGACGTCCGGATCGGGGTCTGCAAATTCCATCCTCCAGCGTCTCCGCTCCGACCCCTATGGAGCTGGGAGGTGCTGCGCTCAGGGGGACCGGAGGAGGAGCCATTCCTTGCACCAACTGTGGCCGCAGAGGACACACTGCTGGCCGGTGTTGGGGGGGTTCTTCAGGGAGTCGAGGAGGCAGGCAGAGCACTGTTGTGTCACCCCAGGTGAGTAAGCACCAAACTCACCCAGAGCCCCCTGTTGCTCATATGTTTTTGTTGGTAGAGTTTACTGAGTGTACCCCGCATTCCCAGCATAAGGCGCTAGTAGATTCAGGCGCAGCTGGGAATTTTATTGACCGCAATTTTGCCCGTAGGTTAGGGATCCCCATTGTGTCTCTTGATGTTCCTTTCCCTGTGCATGCCCTAGATAGTCGACCATTGGGGTCAGGGCTGATTAGGGAGGCCACAGCTCCACTAAGTATGGTGACGCAGGGGGGTCATGAGGAGCGTATCAGTCGTTTCCTTATTGATTCTCCTGCGTTTCCTGTGGTGCCGGGAATACCCTGGTTGGCATATCATGACCCCAATATTTCGTGGCAACAGAGGGCTCTCAAGGGGTGGTCACGAGGGTGCTCGGGGAGGTGTGTAGGTGTTTCCATCGGTGCAACTACGGTGGAGAGTCCAGACCAGGTCTCCACCGTGCACATTCCCTCAGAATATGCCAATTTGGCTCTCGCCTTCTGTAAGAAGAGGGCGACTCAATTACCACCCCATCGACGAGGGGATTGTGCAATAAATCTCCTGGTAGACGCAGCACTTCCCAGGAGTCATGTGTATCCTCTGTCACAGGAGGAGACGGCGGCTATGGAGACATATGTTGCCAAATCTCTGGGACAGGGATACATTTGGCCCTCCACTTCACCTGCCTCCTCGAGTTTCTTTTTGTGAAGAAAAAGGATGGAGATCTGCGCCTGTGTAATGACTATCGAGGTATCAATCAGATCACTGTGAGGTACAGCTACCCGCTGCCTCTCATAGCCAGTGCGATCGAGTCAATACACGGGGCGCGCTTTTTCACAAAACTGGATCTCAGGAGTGATTACAATCTGGTGCGTATCCGCGAGGGAGACGAGTGGAAGACGGCATTTAGTACCACCTCAGGGCACTGTGAGTATCTCGTCATGCCGTACGGTTTGAAGAATGCTCTATCAGTCTTCCAATCCTTTTTTAGACAAGATTTTCAGGGACCTGCTTGGGCAGGGTGTAGTGGTGTATATCGACGACATATTGATATACTCCGCTACACGCGCCGAGCATGTGTCTCTGGTGCGCAGGGTGCTTGGTCGACTGTTGGAGCATGACCTGTACGTCAAGGCTGAGAAGTGTCTGTTCTTCCAACCGTCCGTCTCTTTCCTAGGATATCGCATTTCCACGTCAGGGGTGGAGATGGAGAGTGACCACATTTCAGCCGTGAGTAATTGGCTGACTCCAACCACGGTAAAGAAGGTGCAGTGGTTCTTAGGGTTTGCCAACTACTACCGGAGGTTTATCCGGGGCTTCGGGCAGGTAGCGGCTCCCATTACCTCAATGCTGAAGGGGGGTCCTGTGCGACTGCGTTGGTTAGCTGAGGCGGACAGGGCTTTTGGTCACCTGAAGGCTCTGTTTACCTCGGCTCCCGTGATGGCTCATCCGGATCCCTCTCTGGCCTTCATAGTTGAGGTGGACGCGTCCGAGGCTGGGATCGGAGCTGTGCTGTCGCAGCGCTCGGGTACGCCACCTAAACTCCACCCCTTTGCCTTTTTTTCTAAGAAGCTCAGCCCGGCGGAGCGAAACTATGATGTGGGGGACAGGGAGCTGTTGGCTGTCGTGAAGGCTCTGAAGGCATGGAGGCATTGGCTTGAGGGGGCTAAACACCCTTTTCTCATCTGGACTGATCACCGTAATCTGGAGTACATCCGGGTGGCGAGGAGACAGAACCCTCGTCAGGCAAGTTGGGCCATGTTTTTCACACGTTTCGATTTTTTGCTATCCTTCAGACCAGGTTCCCAGAACGTGAAGGCAGACACACTGTCCCGGTTGTATGACACAGAGGAGCGGTCCATCGATCCCACTCCCATACTTCCTGCCTCTTGCCTGGTAGCACCGGTGGTATGGGAGCTGGACGCGGATTTCGAGCGGGTGGTGTGTACAGAGCCCACTCCCCCTCAGTGTCCCGCTGGGCGTATGTACGTACCGTCCACTGTCCGTGACCGTCTGATCGTTTGGGCTCACACATCACCCTCCTCTGGTCTCCGGGTATCGGCCGGACAGTGTGCTGTCTTAGTGAGAAATATTGGTGGCCCACCTTAGCAAAGGACGTGAGGGTTTATATTTCCTCCTGCTCGGTGTGCGCTCAGGCACCTGCCCAGAGGGAAATTACAACCCCTCCCCGTTCCACAGCGGCCGTGGTCACACCTGTCGGTGGATTTCGTGACGGATCTGCGCCTCGTCCTCCGGGTCGTCCCCGAGATCGGTGTCAGCACACTGCTGGAGCCGCGCGTAAAGAGTGGGGGGTACTGTCATGACTTCCGCGGAAGTCGGTCCCTCTCCTGGGTCGAGCGGCTACCGGCGGTCGACGTCCCCGGAGTTCTAGCCACCACCGATCCATTTCTTATTTTCTGTTTGTCTTTTCTCATTATTCACACCTGGTCCACATTACCCAAATTGTATGTGTTATTTAATTCCTCTGTTCCCCCCTCAGTTTTGTCCGTGATGTATGTTTCATGTATGAGAAGCTCCGTGTGGTTGAGCAAGTGTGTACTATGGTGGTAGTGTGTTTCGCTATTTTTCCTTATTAACTACTTAGGGAGCAGTGGGGCGCTATTTTTATTGACCGAGTCACTGGTGCTTCCTGCTTTAATTTTTGTGTGTATGCAATTATGGTCAAATTTGCCAAAGGGAGGGCGAGGGAGAGCTTTGTATGTGTCTCTGTGTGTTGATTAAAAGTAGTCTACCCGACACTACCCGGTGAAATGCAAGACGCCAAATTCAAAATCCAAAAGTTGAATTATTAAACATTCATCAATATACAAGTTTTGCATAGTCATCAAAGCTCTGCTTCTTGGCAATATCACAGCGTTGTCAGATTTCAAAAAGGCTTTACGGCGAAAGCACAACATTTGATTGTTTGAGGGTAGCACCTCCAATATTTTTTCATTAGCATAAATTCATAAACCATCGCGGTTCACAAAAAACACATTTCACAGCGAAAACAAATCCCTTACCTTTACTTCTTGAAGACGACTCCCGAAGGGTTCACAGGTTGCTTCTGTAGGTTACCAAGAAAACAATCTTTTTCAGTAAATAATATAGGTATTTAGAGACAAACCAACCGCGTAATACAAGTATTTTATGTCGCAGGTGAGCGGGTAACTTGGCACTTCTCTTGAGCAAGTTGCTATACCTATACACTTGTCCAAGAACAATCAAACATCACTGATAATGTATCCTTAGGAACACTTTTATGTATATTTACTATAATATTTCAACCAGATTATAAACTGGACGATAGGAAAGGAAAAAACCACAGCGTAAACAAAACTCCTTTAACTTCTTAGGGAGCGGCAGCAGAGGTGACAGTTTTGGAGAGTCTGGCGTGCCCAAAGTAAAATTCCTGCCACTCAGGCCCAGACAATCAGATATGCACATAAGTAGTACTATTGGATAGGAAACACTCTGAAGTTTCTAAAAATGTGAAAACAATGTCTGTGAGTATAACAGAACTGATATAGCAGGCGAAAACCCGAGAAATGTCTGTCCGGAATTTTTTGTTGTTGTTACCTTTTGCACTGTTTGATACTCTCCCTATTGATTTTAATGGTATCCAGCTCCGAGATTTCAGTACCTATGGCTTCCACTAGATGTCAACGGATAGGAAGAGGAAATTGTCGAGGTAGCTCAGAAGTCAACAACATTTCACGGGCGCGAGACCGTGTGCGCGCCCCACTATATTTTCCTTTTATAACGTTTTTGTTACCATCCGAGTGAAATATTATCGCTAATATTCATAAAAGGATAGCTAAGGATGGATTATAAATTATCTATGATTTGTTTAGGAAAAGTTGATAGCTATATTTGAACGTGTTCTCTTCACGGTTCAATGGGCGATTCGACGTTGGATTTTCTGAACATAACGCGCCAACCAAACTGAGATTTATGGATATAATAAATGACTTTTTCTAACAAAAGAACCATTGGATGTCTTCGTTGGACACTTGGGAAGCCCTCAGCAGAAGTTCTTCAAAAGGTAAGGTATTTATATTAGCTCTGATATGGGTTTTGTGTGACCCGCGCTGGATATGAATTCATGCTAATGCATAAATTATGGAGGTGCTATCCTCAAACAATCAAATGTTGTGCTTTCACCGTGAAGCATTTTTGAAATCTGACAACGCTGTGATATTGCCAAGAATCAGAGCTTTTCATGACTATGCAACACTTGTATATTGATGAATGTTTAATAATTCAACTTTTGGATTTTGAATTTGGCGCCTTACATTTCACCGGGTAGTGTCGGGAGTGTCGCTAGCGCGCCGCTACTCCCTAAGTAGTTAAACATACTTTAATCAATTATATAACCCATTGTCTTCTATGGTTTTAATTTTTGTGTCCCTTATTTTACCAGTTAAGTTGAAAAACACATTCGCAATTATAGCAATGACCTGGGGAATAGTTACAGGGGATAGGAGGGGGTATGAATGAGCCAATTGGAAGCTGGGGATGATTACGTCATCAGAGCACGGCGTATGTTAAACACAGAACAAGAGACGTTGTGACAGTGTTTCCTTGCAAAGTTTGATTTATATACTTTTTGATTTTGGATCCCGCAACGCGGTTAGCCCTCAGTTGCTGTGACCCCTACTATCTGTCCTGGGATCCTGCCAGACCAAAAACGATCAAGCTGATTGCCGAATTTAGCTACTAGCCTAGCTGGTAGCTATCAGTATCAAACTAGCAAGGTTTCCACAAACAACTTAAACACAGCCTGTGTGGCTGGCTAATTGTCCCACGCTAATTGTGGCTGTAATTGTGGTTAGGCTGTAGCTAGAGGACCGCAATGGAAATAAGTCCCAGACTTTATTGTGTGTTATCCTCGATGATTTTACTCATGTGCATGTATGGTTTTTTCAAGTTTTATGTGTGCTTGTTTTTTAAAATGGTTGAATTAATAAACTGAACTAAAACTAAAAAAGCCTAGCTGGCCTACTGTCTCAAAGGGAGGTTGCTATTGAACGTTTTCAATGCTGCAGGAGCTGTTTATTTTGCTTTATTCCAGGACAATGTGTACCACCCAGACTTTCAATGTATTAACTGTTATCTTGCAGAGGACTACAGAGACGAAGTGACAACTCTCAGCAAACAAGTAGCTAACTGACACAAGCTTCTGAGGAATCCACGCCCACCTACTTTTTCTTTCTTTTCTACCCCAGGAGCCAGACGCCACTGTGGCCTGCTGGAAGTGTCACCGCCGTGCCGGCTCTCCACAGCCGACTGGCCGGTACTCTGCAGGGATTACTCCATGAAGCTGTCTTCCCCTTCCCTGGAGAATTTAGCTAGTAGGATACTGCTGGACCCTACCAACCAACCATGGAGATATGTCAATCGCTGTGGAAGTCGAAAACAGTGTCCTCTGACAACGGGGGCCTCCTTGGAGATGTTAAGCCTGGACCAGACACAGACCATAATCAGCATTGCCGCCCTTGATCCAGAGGTTCCGGAGCCTTCTTCCTTGGGGGCTTCCGATTCGAGATTGAATCCGGAGGTACCTGCACCTTCGTCCTCTGTTTTGTGTCCCTCTCTTGTGGCTTCTACCTCGGGTTCAGATATTCAGATCAACAATGACAAGCCACCGGGGTCTGACAACTTGAATGAAAAATTATTGAGGATAATAGCAAACAACATTACCACTTCTATTTTCCATACCAATTAAAGCCTACTAGAAAGTGTGTGCCCTTACGCCTGGAGGGAAGCAAAAGTCATTACACTACCCAAGAATAGTAAAGCCCCCTTTACTGGCTTAAATAGCCCACCGATCACCCTTGGTAAACTTTTGGAAAAAAATGGTGTTTGACCAGATACAATATTATTTTACAGATAACAAAATGACAACAAACTTTCAGCACGCTTATAGGGAAGGACATTCAATAAGCACAGCACGTACACAAATGACTGATGATTGGATGAGAGAAATTGATTTTGGGTCTGTTTTGTTTGACTTCAGTGCAGTTTTTGACATTATCGTCATTGTCTGCTGCTGGAAAAAAAAAAACATATGTGTTTTGGCTTTACACCCCCTGCTATATTGTGGATAAAGAGTTACCTGTCTAACATAACACAGAGGGTGTTCTTCTTAATCCAGGTAGAATCAGGAATTCCCCAGGGCAGCTGTCTAGGCCCCTTACTTTTTTAAATCTTTACTAACGACATGTCACTGGCTTTGAGTAAATGTGTGCGGATTACTCAACACTATACGTCAGCTACTACAGTGACTAAAATAACTACAACATTTAAACTATTAGCATACAGCTTGGACACCAATGCGTACCCCACATGCCAACAAAGTCCAGAACAGACTATGGGAGGCGCACAGTACTACATAGAGCCATGACTACATGGAACTCTATTCCACATCAGGTAACTGATGCAAGCAGTAGAATCAGATTTGAAAAAACAGTAAAAACACACCGTATGGAACAGCAGGGACTGTGAAGAGACACACACAGGTACAGACACATTCATACACACTCACATTGTAATATTGTTGTATTGTGGTATTACACATTTCGAATTGTAGATATGTAGTGGTGTAATAATGTTATATTATGCACTGTTTTATCATTTGTGTAATGTAAGTGCCTTAACTTCTTAGGGAAGAGCACACGAGGTGACCGTTTTGGAGAGCCTGGCGTGCCCAAAGTAAAATGCCTCCCATTCAGGCCCAGACAATAGGATATGCACATATTTGGTACCATTGGATAGGAAACACTCTGAATTTTCCAAAACTGTTAACCATTTCTCTGTGAGTAAAACAGAACGGATATGGCAGGCAAAACCCCGAGGAATTTCTGTCCTGGAAAAAGTGGTTTTCACAGAGTGCCTCATTTGCAACCCCTCCCTCATGAAAATGCCCATATAAGGGCATATGAATGCAGTACCGATCGCTTCCTCTGGATGTCAACAGTCTCGAGACAGTGTTTTGATTCTGTTCAGATGCTTTAGAGCAGAGAAGAAGAGGGAATAAGGAAGTGCCTCTTTGGAACTCTATAGGAGTGGATGCGCGCTCTCGGCAAGCGCGCACTGTGTTTTTTACCGTCTTTAGAGCTCAGTTTATATTCCGGTTGATTTATTATAGTAAATATACGTAAAAGTGTTCCTAAGGATACATTTAAAATGATGTTTGATTGTTCTTGGACAAGTTTATAGGTATAAGATGAACGAGTTCTAGTCACGTTTCAATGGAGTAGTGGACGCTGTAGTTTCTGATTATAACGCGCGAACCAAATGGAGATTTATGGATAAAATACATGACTTTTTCTAACAAAAGAACCATGGATTGTCTTCGTTGGACACTTAGGAAGACCTCAGCAGAAGTTCTTCAACAGGTAATTGATTTGTTTTCGCTGTGAAATGTGTTATGTGTGTGCCGTGATGGCTAATCGATTCATGGCTATGGGAAAAATATGTGAGGTGCTACCCTCAAACAATCAAATGTTGTGCTTTCGCCGTAAAGCCTTTTTGAAATCTGACAACGCTGTGATATTGCCAAGAAACAGAGCTTTTGATGAGTATGGAACACTTGTATATTGGTGGATGTTTAATAATTCAACTTTTGGATTTTGAATTTGNCTGTATAGATGCTTTAGAGCAGAGAAGAAGAGGGAATAAGGAAGTGCCTCTTTGGAACTCTATAGGAGTGGATGCGCGCTCTCGGCAAGCGCGCACTGTGTTTTTTACCGTCTTTAGAGCTCAGTTTATATTCCGGTTGATTTATTATAGTAAATATACGTAAAAGTGTTCCTAAGGATACATTTAAAATGATGTTTGATTGTTCTTGGACAAGTTTATAGGTATAAGATGAACGAGTTCTAGTCACGTTTCAATGGAGTAGTGGACGCTGTAGTTTCTGATTATAACGCGCGAACCAAATGGAGATTTATGGATAAAATACATGACTTTTTCTAACAAAAGAACCATGGATTGTCTTCGTTGGACACTTAGGAAGACCTCAGCAGAAGTTCTTCAACAGGTAATTGATTTGTTTTCGCTGTGAAATGTGTTATGTGTGTGCCGTGATGGCTAATCGATTCATGGCTATGGGAAAAATATGTGAGGTGCTACCCTCAAACAATCAAATGTTGTGCTTTCGCCGTAAAGCCTTTTTGAAATCTGACAACGCTGTGATATTGCCAAGAAACAGAGCTTTTGATGAGTATGGAACACTTGTATATTGGTGGATGTTTAATAATTCAACTTTTGGATTTTGAATTTGGCGCCTCACATTTCACCGGGTAGTGTCGGGAGTGGGGCGCTAGCGCCCCAGCAATCCCCAAGAGGTTTTAATGTGTTTGGACCCCAGGAAGAGTAGTTGCTGCCTTGGCAGAATCGCCTGGGGATCCATAATAAATATACATTAGGTGTCCATGATGGAATTAGCCTGGACACAGGGGTTAACACCTCAACTCTTACAATAAGTGCCATGGGATCTTTAGTGACCACAGAGAGATGGCACCCTACACATGGCAATGTCCCCAATCACTGCCCAGGAATAGTTTTTTTAGAACAGAGGAAAGAGTGCCTCCTACTGGCCCTCCAACACCACTTCCAGCAGCATCTGGTCTCCCATCTAGACCAGCGGAAAGAGTGCCTCTTACTGGCCTTCCAAGACCACTTCCTGCAGCATCTGGTCTCCCATCTAGACCAGAGGAAGAGTGCCTCCTACTGGCCCTCCAACACTACTTCCTGCAGCATCTGGTCTCCCATCCAGGATCAACACTGCTTACCTTCAGAGGGAAGCCAGCAGTGGGATGCAGGGTGGTATGCTGCTGGCTAACATCTGTGAGGTCTGGGGTAATTACTTGACACATTGGAAAGAATTAACAAAAAAAACGAGCAAACTATAATGCTTTTTGGCTCTAAACAGAGAGTACACAGCACCAGAATGCCTGACCACTGTGACTGACCCATACTTAAGGAAAGCTTTGACTATGTACAGACACAGTGAGCATAGCCTTGCTATTGAGAAAGGCCGCCGTAGGCAGACCTGGACTCAAGAGAAGACAGGCTATGTGCACACTTCCCAAAAAAGAGGTGGTGTCACGACTTCCGCCGAAGTTGGTCCCTCTCCTTGCTCGGGCGGCGTTCGGCGGTCGACGTCATCGGTTTTCTAGCCATTACCGATCCACTTTTCATGTTCCATTATTTTTGTCTTGTTTTACACACCTGGTTTCAATCCCACAATTACTTGTTCATTATTTAACCCTCTATTCCCCCATGTTTGTTTGTGAGTGATTGTCTGTATGTTCATACGGTCCGTTAATGTGGGCTCGGTATATGTGATTTGTATTTGTGATTTTTGGATTAAATACATTTATCACTCATATCTGCTGTCCTGCGCCTGACTCCTCTTCACCAGCTACACACAGGATCCTTAACAGGTGGAAACTTGAACTGCTCTTCCTAACCTCCTGCCAAATGTATGACCATATTAGAGACACATATTTCCCTCAGATTACACAGATCCACAAACAATTCGAAAACAAATCCAATTTTGATAAACTCCCTTATCTATTGGGTGGAATAACAGAGTGTGCAATCACAGTAGCAAGATTTGTGATCTGTTGCCACATGAAAATGGAAACCAGTGAATAAGAAACACTATTGTAAATACAACACATATTTATGTTTATTTATTTTCTTATTTGTACTTGAACTATTTGCACATTGTTACAACACTGTATAGAGACAAATGTTTTTATTATTTTGGAACTTTTGTGAATGTAATGTTTCCTGTTTTTTTTATTGTTCATTTCACTTTTGTTTCTTATCTATTTCACTTTCTTTGGCAATGTAAACATGTGTTTCCCATGCTAATAAAGCCCTTTGAATTGTAGTGAATTGAGAATGAGAGAAAGAGAGAGAGCGAGTGAGAGAGAGAGAAAGGAGAGAGGGAGACTTTTTGTCTTTATTTACTGATACAGTACATCCTCATTTAATTTAACTAGAACCTCACCCCCCCTGCCCCCACCCCTCTTTAAAAAACAAATATCCCCTGTGCTGCATACTCACCTTGTGTAACACAGAGCCAGAGATGTTCGGATCCATATGCAGTTACTTTAATCAAGGTAGGTCAGACAGGCAAAACTCAGAGAACAGCATAGAGGGTGTCAAAGGGAATCCAGAAACAGAACCAGTACCAGGCGTGGGTCGGGGCAGGCAGCAGACGGGAAAACGAGAATCAAAACACAGTCCAAGGTCAGATAACAGGGAATCAGTCAATAAATCAATGGAGCGCTCAGAAATGACTAGCCGGGGCAGTACAAGACTTCGCAAAGCATTGGGGCCTGGAGATAGTATAAATAGGGGAGAGAAGTGGATACAGCTGTGCAGATAATTAGACCTAGGTACGGGGCTGATGGGAAATGTAGTCAATACTCCGGAGACGGTGTCCTTTGGTGATCGGAGAGAGCCACAGAGGTGCGATCCATGACAGAGCCCCCCTCCTGCGAGCGGCTCCTGAAGCGAGGACCGACACGACGCCGAGGTCTTCCACGGGATCTAGGGGCAGGTCTTTCAGGGTGGTTCTGATGAAACTCTGTGATGAGTGCGGGATCCAGGATGTCTTGTGATCTCACCCAGGATCTCTCTTCTGGACCGTACCCCTCCCAGTCGATCAAATATTGCAACTCCCTACCTCGGCGTCTTGAGTCGCGTATCTCCTTTACTCGGTAGGCCTCCTCGCCGTTGATGATGATGGGAGGGGAGCTCTCCTCTGCAACCTCATCTTGGTCCCTCTCTCCTCTCGGACCACCGGCAGGTTTGAGCAATGACACATGAAAGGTGGGAGAGATGCGGTAAGTGGATGGCAAGGCTAGACGGTATGACACTGGGGTTATTTGTCTAAGAATTTTAAAAGGACCCACGTACCTAGGGCTTAGCTTCTTGCTGGGAAGTCGAAGACGGAGGTCCCTGGATGACAGCCACACCCACTGTCCAGGAGTGTACTCGGGTCCCCTTCTCCGGTGACGGTCAGCCTGCTCTCTGACTCTTCGAACTGCTCGTTGGAGGTGTACGTGAGCATTGTTCCAGGTCTCCTCACTTCTCTGTAACCATGCGTTAACAGCCGGAAGATCAGTTGGCTCCCCGGACCAGGGAAAAAAAGGGGGTTGGTAACCTAACACACATTGGAAAGGGGTGAGGCCTGTAGAGGGTTTGAGCAAGGAGTTCTGGGCGTACTCGGCCCACATGAGGAAACGGCTCCAGTCCTGCTGGTTCTGATGACAATAGGTGCGCAGAAAGCGTGTAAGTTCCTGATTCAACCTCTCGACCTGTCCATTAGCCTGTGGATGATATCCGGAGGTTAAGCTGACATTGATGTTGAGCTGCCCGCATAACGCCTGCCAGACCCGAGAGGTGAATTGTGGTCCCCGGTCCGAGACTATATCCTCAGGTAACCCATAAAGTCGGAAGACCTGCTGTACCAAAGCCTCCGCTGTTTGTAACGCTGTGGGCAGTTTGGCCAAGGGGATGAACCTGCAGGCCTTTGAGAAACGATCAACCACTGTCAGAATGGTCGTGAAGTTCTGGGAGGGGGGTAGATCTGTGACAAAGTCAA
>QNTS01001170.1:332601-366817 GCA_003317085.1 Hucho hucho
GGTTAAGACTATACCACTCATCATATGACACCTCCTACCTGTAGTGTGTTTTGTTTTCGCTGCCTTTTTCCGTCCTTTAACCTCTCTTCTTCAGACCTTAGTGAGTGAATGACATACATTACATACATTCAATATAAAAATATATTCAGGTCAGTCTGGCTACAGTGAAACAAGGGATTTTAAGGATGCAAATTAAATGTTTTTATAATGTTCAAGACCTACGGCATTGGGAAAGTTCTGCAGGAGAACTAGGCACCACCATCGCCTCATTTGCTGCATGTTTTCCTTTGAAAAAGAAAATCACACAATCGGATGGGGATCCCAAAAAACATTATATCCATTAGTGATGAGAATTTCATAATTTCATACATACCTCACACTGTGCTTCCATTGCAATGTACTGAGCGTGCTGTAAGTTAAGAACGTGTAGGTTGTTAAGTTTGATAGTTATGATAACAACAACAATGATAATAGTAAATAATAATAATACCACCCCCCACCCCCCAGGAATATATTTCATGATGTAGAAGACATCCCCCCACCGCCCCCCCCCAAGAAGTCACAGCATGTCACATCAGAATCCAGCTCTGCAGGAGTTTGATGTATGAATTGTGTTTGTGGTGTAAAAACTGTAGGAAATAGGTCCCAAAATAATAAACAAGAAGAAGTATGAGCAATAACAATAGTGTGCTTTACATGCTGCAAGCACAGAAATAATAATAACTTTTCATGTGTTAGAACAGAAAACAGGACTAATATAATATACTGAATAGCCAGCATCTTACCATCAAAACAAACACCCCACAATTGTTTGAGAAACATTGCTTTGGTAGGCCCTGTGGAGTGAACAAGGTACCATTTTCAATACAGGAATGACAATCAAATGGTACAGTTGAGTGGAATCATTTAAAGAAATATCTAACCTGAACATCATCCACACCAAAAAGTCCTCCAAGGTCCAGGGGACAAGATCCAAGCAATGTTTCTGTGAACACTGTGTATGTGAAAGTATAGAAAAAGTACAATTCAACAGCTTTTTATACTCCAGCATGCGTAACAGTCTTGAACACAGTTGGAACTGAATTAGCCCAAGTATTTTTCACAACATGTATGGGTGTTGCTGGACCAGAAAATATATTTTTGACTGCAAAAACACCATTTCTCACATCAATGCACTCACATGCCAAAAATCTTTCCTCGGACACGGTTTCAAAGAAATGTGTATGCTTTCTTCTTAAATGTGTTTTCAAGTTTTTCTTATTTAACTTCAGTTTGCAGTGTGGACAAGTTACATTGACTTTTCTTGACTTGCCATGTCTGTTGGGACCAGGTGATTTCATTATTGTACATACTATGTGTAGGCTGTGTAGACTCACTATGTGTAACTAAGGGAATGGCATCAATGATACACATTTAGAGCCAGCCAAACACAACAAGGCATACATTAAAGAAACACAGAAAAATCTAACATCAAACCGATTACATAACTGTACACGTAAACCTAGGTTTATTGCTAAAGTAGGCAAATTTGTACAAATACGATTCCCTCATTGTGAGCAATTAGCTAGCTCACGTGCAAATGGGTGCTAATTAACGCTATGCTAACATCGGTGCGATAGTTGGTCATATAAAAATATACCACTGCACTGGTATAACATGAATATTATAAAGTACATTACTCATAATGACAGTCTCACTTCCATGGTTCATATTTTTATCCATGTAGTTTAGGTTCGATTAAGATTCGCTTTCGTTGACGTTGATACCTTCGACGTTTACCTCAACTTGGGTGACCTTAAAGGAGACAGGAAGGGTTCGGGTTAAACGCGTTTGACTCCGCCCACATTGAGCCCGGGCACAGAAGTTTGACTCCGCCCACATTGAGCCCGGGCCCCGAGCTGCACACTGCAGTCAGGGGCTTCTCCTCCTCATAGCTTGTATCATCTAATCCTTTCATTTCGCTCTCATTAAAGTAAAGCTCTTAGACCTTTCAGTAAAGGTTCCCCAACACTGTATCTCTAAGCCTACACCTTCCCTCCGTCTGGCCACATACAGTCCACACAGGCATATGGTCTGGTATCATGGTGTTTATATACGGATGCCTTGGGACAATATCAGATTTTACTGACTCATGCCCTGAAGTTCCATGATGCTCTTTGGCTGAGATTGAAAGTTTTCATATCAATACAAAACTATAGATGAAATGACATTTCCCTCTTATATTAAATGACCTCTAAGGTTCTTTGCTAAAGCTCTCGAAGGATTTGTGTGTGTGTGTTTGTGTGTGTGTGTGTGTTTGTACAAAGGGTAGATCTTGTCCTGGATGCTGATTGGTTAAAACCGGTAATGTTGAAATGCTTATTTACTGTTCCGACTCACTGTGCAATCCACTGTCTCATCAAAAACTTTATATCCATTGTGAAGAAATTCGTCTTGGCTCCGAAGACCCACATAAACTTTTACAGATGCACCATTGAGAGCATCCTGTCAGTTGTGTCACCGCCTGTTATGGCAAAAGCACCGTCTGCAACCACTGGGCTCTCCAGAGGGTGGTGCGGTCTGCCCAGTGCATCACCGGGGGCACACTGTCTGCCCTCCAGGACATTTACAGCACCCGGTGTCACAGAAGGCCAAGAAGATCATCAAAGACCTCAGCCACGTCTGTTCGCCCCGCTATCATCCAGAAGTCGAGGTCAGTACAGGTGCATCAAAGCTGGGAACTAGAGACTGAAAAACAGCTTCTATCTCAAGGCCATCAGACTGTTAAACAGCCATCAACAGCCGGCCTCCACCCAGTACCCTGCCCAGAACTCAGTCACTGTCACTAACCGGCTACCACATGGTTACTCAACCCTGCACCTTAGAGACTGCTGCCCTATGTACATAGACATGGAACACTGGTCTACGTACTGTTTTACCCATTTCATATGTATGTGCTGTACTCTAGTCAAGGCCATCCTATTAAACTATCGCTGTACATATACTATTCTATCCTATGTATTCTACAGATATACTATATATTCTATCCACATACTGTCCATAATGTCTATACTTCCCATCACATATATATACAGTACCAGTCAAACATTTGGACACACCTACTCATTCAAGCGTTTTTCTTTATTTTTACTATTTTCTACATTGTATAATACTAGTGAAGACATCAAAACTATGAAATAACACATATGGAATCATGTATTAACCAAAAAAGTGTTAAACAAATCAAAATGTTTATATTTTATATTCTTCAAAGTAGCCACCCTTTGCCTTGATGACAGCTTTGCACACTCTTGGCATTCTCTCAACCAGCTTCATGAGGTAGTCACCTGGAATGCATTCCAATTAACAGGTGTGCCTTGTTAAAAAAGTTTAAAAGTTCATTTGTGGAATTTCAAATCAAATCAAATGTTGCGTCACATGCGCCTGTCACGTCTGCTCCCGCTCTTCCCTTCCCCTGGCGCTTGAGGGCGCCAGATTACCCTGCATCACACGTTCCTGCCATCATCACTCACACCTGCCTTCCCTCGTCACTCGCATCAACGTTATTGGACTCACCTGGACTTACTTATCACCTGTTAATTTCCTCCCCTATAATTGTCTGTTCCCCAGCTCTGTTCCCCGCTGCTGCATTAGATTTGTTTTGTCTGTATTCTTTTGCTGACGCTGTTTCTGTCTTGTCCGTTATTTATTAAATGTTTACTCCCCGTACCTGCTTCGTCTCTCCAGCGTCATGTTCCGGGACAGAATGCAGCAGCCACCTACGAAGCATCGGGGAGTACTGGTGTTCCGGTTGGAATGGTGGCATCGGCTCTGGGTCGCCGCCGATGGAACCGGGGGTGCCTGGCCAGCTTGTCGGGCTTCCATGCTCTAGCTGGCTTCGAGAGGTTTCCTTGCCCCGGTTGGCTCGGATGGCGCCCATCCCACTTCGGACCTCAGCCGGATCGTCAGTTTCTGTTCGCCCAGCCTCTGCAGCGGGATCGACAGGCGTCTTGCCTCAGCCGGATCGTCAGGCTCCCATGCCTGAGCCGGCTCGCCAGGCTCCCACGCTCCTGCTGGTTCGTCGGGCTTCCACGCCCAAACCAGCTTGCCCGGCGCCCAAGTCTCGGCCGGTTCGCCCAAGAGGGAGGGGTACTGTCACGTCTGCTCCCGCTCTTCCCTTCCCCTGGCGCTTGAGGGCGCCAGATTACCCTGCATCACACGTTCCTGCCCTTAACCAACAATGCAGTTCAAGAATAGAGTTAAGAAAACAGCGTTTAGTCCCAGGGTCCTTAGCTTAGTGATGAGCTTTGTTGGCACTATGGTGTTGAACGCTGAGCTGTAGTCCCTTCTAACATTCTCACATAGGTGTTCCTTTTGTCCAGGTGGGAAAGGGCAGTGTGGAGTGCAATTGAGATTGCGTCATCTTTGGATCTGTTGGGGCGGTATGCACATTGGAGTGGGTCTAGGGTTTCTGGGATGATAGTGTTGATGTGAGCCTTGACCAGCCTTTCAAAGCACTTCATGGCTGCCGACGTGAGTGCTACGGGGCGGTAATCATTTTGGCAGGTAACTTCGCTTTTTTTGGAACAGGGACTATGGGGGCCTGCTTGAAACATGGAGGTATTACTGTTATTGGCAAATAGACACACACCTCCTGCCCTCATCTTACTAGACGTAGCTGCTCTTTCCTGCCGATGCATGGAAAACCCAGCCAGCTCTATATTATCCGTGTTGTTGTTCAGGCACGACTCTGGGAAACATTTAATATCACAGTTTTTAATGTCCCGTTGGTAGGATAGTCTTAATCGTAGATCGTCCAGTTTATTTTCTAATGATTGCACATTGGCCAATAGCACGGATACAGATGGTAGTGGAGGTTTACTCACTCGCCTACAAATTCTCACAAGGCACCCCGACCTCCGCCCCCTTTTTCTCCGTCTCTTCTTCACGCAAATGACGGGGATTTGGGCCTTGTCTCAAGAAAGCAGTATATCCATCGTGTCGGACTCATTGAAGAGAAAATCTTCATCCAGTTTGAGGTGAGTAATCAGTTCTGATGTCCAGAAGCTCTTTTCGGTCATAAGAGACGGTAGCAGCAACATTATGAACACAATCAGTTACAAACAATGTGAAAATAATTGAATAAATAGCACAATTGGTTAAGAGCCCACAAAACGGCAGCCGTTAATTATGATTGAAGAGGAGTTTAATTTATTTCGTTCTTTATGCATTTGAGCCAATCAGTTGTGTTGTGACAAGGTAGGGGTGGTATACAGAAGATAGCCCTATTTGGTAAAAGACTGTCCATATTATGGCAATAACAGCTCAAATAAGGAAAGAGAAACAACAGTCCATCATTATTTAAAACCTCAATGTGGAAAATTTCAAGAACTTTGAAAGTTTCTTCAAGTGCAGTCGCAAAACCATCAAGTGCTATGATGAAACTTGCTCTCATGAAGACCGCCACAGGAAATGAAAACCCAGAGTCACCTCTGCTGCAGAGGATAAATTCATTAGAATTACCAGCCTCAGAAATTGGCAATTAACTGCACCTCAGATTGCAGCCCAAATAAATGCTTCACAGAGTTCAAGTAACAGACACATCTCAACATCACCTGTTCAGAGGAGACTGCATGAATCAGGCCTTCATTGTCGAATTGCTGCAAAGAGACCACTACTAAAGGGACTTGCTTGGGCAAAGAAACACTTCAATGGACATTAGACCAGTGGAAATATGTCCTTTGGTCTGATGAGTCCAAATTTGAGAGTAGGTGAACGGATGATCTCTGCATGTGTGGTTCCCACCATGAAGCATGGAGGAGGAGGTGTGATGGTGTGGGGGTGCTTTGCTGGGTACACTGTCTGTGATTTATTTAGAATTCAAGGCACACTTAACCAGTATGGCTACCACAGCATTCTGCAGCGATACGCCATCCCATCTGATTTGCGCTTAGCGGGACTATCATCACCTCGAGGATGTGTATCTGCTATTTGACCAAGAAGGAGAGTGATGGAGTGCTGAGTTAAGGAAAAGCAGCCAACAAGTGCTCAACATATTTTGAAGTTGCTCCAAACGTCAAATTTCAAAGTGTTTTTTACACCCTGGGTTGACTCCTCCTGCTCAGCATTGTTCCGATGTCAACTTTCAAAGTTAAGGTTTTGGATAGGATTAAACTTTAAGTTTAGCCATTAAATCCGAATGGTTATGTTAAGGGTTAAGGTTTGGGATAGGGTTAAACATTAAGTTGAAGTACTCATTCAGAATGGTTAAGTTAAGGGTTACGGTTTGGGATAGGGATAAAGATTAAGTTGAATTACTCATTCAGAATTGGTAAGTTAAGGGTTAAGGTTTGGGACAGGGTTATGAATGGTTAAGGTAAGGCATAAGGTTGGGGCAAGGGTTATGAATGGATAAGGTAAGGGTTGGGGACAGGGTTATGAATAGTTAAGTTAAAGGTTAAGGTGGGGACAGGGATAAATGAAAAACAGAAAAAACAAGTGTCTACCACTGGGATTGAGTATGTCCCTAGCACAACCTAATTGATGGTAATAGCCCTCACTCACTGTTGCCCCTAGTAGACGGTGTTGAAGGCATTTCCCGACGTCCTCAGTACAAACATGCAATTTCGAAGGTGAACTTGAGAAATCTGCCCAGTGTGTGTGAATTCGTGTGCATGTGTCTGTGTGTGTGTGTCTTACTCCCCTTGCTGTGCTGTTTTGCATTACTCTGCTCAGCCTGTCTTAATCTATCACTGCTGCCAAAGCACATACTACAGGGCACTGTGTGAGCGTGTATAGAGGGAACAAAATGAGAATGCAACACTATCTGTTTGTCATTGTCTGAATGTGTACACAGAGACCTCCTGTCTGAATGTGTACACAGAGACATCCTGTCTGAATGTGTACACAGAGACATACTGACTGAATGTATATACAGAGACCTACTGTCTGAATGTGTATACAGAGACCTTCTGTCTGAATGTATATACAGAGACCTACTGTCTGAATGTATATACAGAGACCTACTGTCTGAATGTGTACACAGAGACCTCCTGTCTGAATGTGTACACAGAGACCTCCTGTCTGAATGTGTATACAGATACCTACTGTCTGAATGTGTATACAGAAACCTACTGTCTGAATGTATATACAGAAACCTACTGTCTGAATGTATATACAGATACCTTCTGTCTGAATGTGTATACAGAAACCTACTGTCTGAATGTGTATGCAGAGACCTACTGTCTGAATGTGTATACAGATACCTACTGTCTGAATGTGTATACAGATACCTACTGTCTGAATGTGTATATAGAGACCTACTGTCTGAATGTATATACAGAGACCTTCTGTCTGAATGTGTACGCAGAGACCTACTGTCTGAATGTGTACACAGAGACCTACTGTCTGAATGTATATAAAGAGACTTATGAGTGTATACAGTTGAAGTCAGAAGTTTACATACACCTTAGCCAAATACATTTCAGTTTTCACAATTCCTGACATTTAATCCTAATAAAACTTCCCTGTCTTAGGTCAGTTAGGATCACCACTTTATTTTAAGAATGTGAAATGTCTGAATAATAGTAGAGAGAATGATTTATTTCAGCATTTAATTCTCTCATCACATTCCCAGTGGGTCATACACTCAATTAGTATTTGGTAGCATTGCCTTTAAATTGTTTAACTTGGGTCAAACATTTCGGGAAGCTTTCCACGACCTTCCTACAATAAGTTGGGTGAATTTTGGCCCATTCCTCCTGACAGAGCTGGTGAAATTGAATCAGGTTTGTAGGCCTCCTTGCTCGCACAAGCTTTTTCAGTTCTACCCACAAATGTTCTATAGGATTGAGTTCAGGGCTTTGTGATGGCCACTCCAATACTTTGACTTTGTTGTCCTTAAGCCATTTTGCCACAACTTTGGAAGTATGCTTGGGGTCATTGTCCATCTGGAAGACCCATTTGCGACCAAGCTTTAACTTCCTGACTGATGTCTTGAATGTTGCTCAATATATCCACATAAATTTCCTGCCTCATGATGCCATGTATTTTGTGAAGTGCACCAGTCCCTCCTGCAGCAAAGCACCCCCACAACATGATGCTGCCACCCCCGTGCTTCAATGGTGGGATGGTGTTCTTCAGCTTGCAAGCCTCCCCCTTTTTCCTCCAAACATAACAATGGTCATTATGGCCAAACAGTTATATTTTTGTTTCATCAGACCAGAGGACATTTCTCCAAAAAGTACGATCTTTGTCCCCATGTGCATTTGCAAACCGTAGTCTGGCTTTTTTATGGCGGTTTTAGAGCAGTGGCTTCTTCCATGCTGAGCGGCCTTTCAGGTTATGTCAATATAGGACTCGTTTCACTGTGGATATAGATACTTTTGTACATGTTTCCTCCAGCATCTTCACAAGGTACTTTGCTGTTGTTCTGGGATTGATTTGCACTTTTCGCACCAAAGTACGTTCATCTCTAAGAGACAGAACGCGTCTCCTTCCTGAGCGGTATGACGGCTGCGTGGTGTCATGGTGTTTATACTTGCATACTATTGTTTGTACAGATGAACGTGGTACCTTCAGGTGTTTGGAAATTGCTCCCAAGGATGAACCAGACTTTAAAAAAAAAATTCTGATGACTTGGCTGATTTCTTTTGATTTTCCCATGATGTCAACCACAGAGGTGCTGAGATTGAAGGTAGGCCTTGAAATGCATCCACAGGTACACTCCTAATTGACTCAAATTATGTCAATTAACCTATCAGAAGCTTCTAAAGCCATTACATTATTTTCTGGAATTTTCCAAGCTATTTAAAGGCACAGTCATCTTAGTGTATGTAAACTTCTGACCCACTAGAATTGTGATACAGTGAAATAATGTAAACAATTGTTGGAAAAATGTCTTGTGTCATGCACAAAGTAGATGTCCTAACCGACTTGCCAAAACCATAGTTTGTTAACAAGAAATTTGTAGAGTGGTTGAAAAACGAGTTTTAATGACTCCAACCTAAGTGTTCTTAAACTTCCGACTTCAACTGTATGTGTCAGGGTTGTTGTATTTCAAATATGTGTGTGTATGTAAACCTGTGTGTTTGTGTGTGTGTGTGCATGTGCGTGTGTCTGTGTGTGTTGTCGCAGAGCACATTTTACCTGTGTCACAGGGATATGGGAAAGTTTTCTTTGTTTGTTGCTTTGAGTTGCAGCAGAAGCCTTCTTATCCCACTGCAATCACCTTATGGCTGATTAAAACCACGGAGCCACGGAGGGAGCAGGAGGAGAGGGAGGGAGGAAGGAAGCTAGAGGGAGGGAGATGGATGGTGGAGGAGGAGGAGGAAAGGGAGGAGGAGAGATGGAGGGGGGAAAGACACCTTTGTCACAGTGTCCTTCACAGAGCACATCACATAACAATCCTAATGTTGTGAGAGAAGAAAAGCATAATAAGAAATGCACGTGCACATGCACGTGCATGCGCACACTTCAGGACCGGTTTTAAGTCTGGAAGTGCATTGTGTGAGGATTACTCTTTAGCTAGACCCATCGTCTAAAAGTTTAGTTGGATTCATTTATCAAATTATTCTACAACATCAGCCTTACTGGCAACTAAAAACCCAAATAAACCACCAAATCAGCATCTGAGGCATTGGTATTCTACTGAGGCTTGGTCACATTAGCAGAAATGTCATTCATTTGGGGGATGTGAGTAGGGGTATAGTCACGGAAAACAAACAAGCTATCCTTGATTCACTAGCAGTCACGCACCTAGCGACAGTCTCAGAGAGAGACAGGGGGAATAAGATGGAGAAAGAAATAGAGGAGAGGAAGAACTAGATAGTGTGAGAGACACAGAGAATGTGATTGTTATCTAATACCACACCAGGTGTTTCTGGCTGTGTTGATTCTCATGAGAGAGGCCCATAGTGTTGTGTTCTGTATCTAACACACCATTTATCATCATCACCAGCCCAGCTAATGAAGAACATCGTCGAGCACACACACACACACACACATACACACACACATACACATACACACACACACACACACACAAACAGTAGAGTGACGTTGGTCTAATGGGGCCTGAACGGTATCTGCTTGACGAGGAGTGCTAACAGGTGCTTCTCATTAAGGCCAGAAGAAAGGAGGAGAGGAGAAAACCACTGGGAAAAGAAGAGAAGAGCAAACGATGTGCTGATATTCCTGTGTTCATCGTTAGTATCTGCTGTGTTGGTGAAGACTCGCCTCTCTCTTCCTCTTCCTCATCTCCCCCTCTCATCTTCCTCATCTACTACAGGAGCTGAAAACTATTTATTCACTTTGAAGGAATACAGCTCCTTCCATCTCTCTCTCTCTCTCTCTCTCTATCCTTCCGTCCATCTCTCTCTCTCTCTCTCTCTCTCGCTCTCTCTCGCTCTCTCTCTCTCTCTCTCTCGCTCTCTCTCTCTCTCTCTCTCTCTCTCGCTCTCTTAGTCTCTCTCGCTCTCTCTCTCTCTCTCGCAGTGCATGCTGGGAGTTTTTTGGAGTTGGAGTGTTTGATGTAGAGGGCTCTGTCCTAATTTTCTTTTCTTGATTCTGTTCTTGGTCTTTTCTTTAAATTTAATTTTCTATGGTGGAGGGTTAATGCACTATTTGTTTTCAGCGGTATCCACAGGTTTTTCAAAGTTAGGTTGGAAGAGGACAGAGTTAGTTTCCTTGGGTTTGGAAGGTGTGGTGTGCGCGATGGCTTCTCAGCCTAGTGCGGAGGAGACGCTGTCGTTACGGCCTGGATTCAGGTGTGTTCCTGAGAATGGAGTTAAAGTGGAGGAGGTTCTGCTCGCTGTCGGTGAACAGGTAGGAGCAGAATGTATACATTCTGCTTCCAGAATGAATAAAGCTGTGGTTGTGTTCATGAAAAAAGCTAATTTGGTTGGTAAGCTAATTGCTAGTGGAATATTTGTTAGGGGTGTGTTGGTGTCAATTTTGCCTCTTTCTACCCCTTCAACAAGGGTGGTAGTTGCAAATTTGCCTCCGTTTATTACGGATGATCAAATAAGGAAAGAGCTTAGTCGTTTTGGTAAGTTTGCTAGCGGTTATCGTGTACTGTCGTGTATGAATAACAATGAGCAACAACTAAATGTGCATTTTAAAGTGAGACATGGGGAGGGCATCTACGCAGGGTTTGCCAGCACAGATAGTCTACGGTGTTTTGAGTGTGGGGATTTGGGGCATAAGAGCTTTGCATGCCCACATAAAGGCTGTAGACAAGGTGAGGGCACAAGCACCAGTGGGGGAAATCGAGGTCAAAGTTCAGGGGGCAATGAGATGCAGACAGCAGAGGCTGGGCCTAGTTATGCCAAGGATGGTGGTGTAGATGAGGCTGGGCCTAGTCAGGCTAGAGATGGTGGTGTAGATGAGGCTGGGCCTAGTCAGGCTAGAGATGATGGAGTAGATGAGGCTGGGCCTAGTCAGGCTAGAGATGATGGGGTAGCTGAGGCTGGGTCTAGTAATGCTATGGATGCTGGTGTAGAAGAGGCTGGGCCTAGTCATGCTATGGAGGGTGGTGTAGATGAGGCTGGGTCTAGTAAGGCTATGCTAGTGGATGAGGAGAGTATAGTGGGGAAGTGTAAGAGACTAGGGGGGAGGAGGAGGGTGTCAAGCGGAAAAAGAAAAAGGGGGAGAAGAAAGATGGGAGTGTAGAGGCTGGTGTGGTCAAAGGCACTATGGGACCTATGCCTGGTGCTGGGGGGGAGGCCCTGACCAGAGAGGAAGGGCAGGTGGTCAGGATGGGAGATGGAAATGAGGAAAGTGAGTATGAGGAAGAGGATGATGAGGTTTTCTTTTCAGACTCCTCTTCAATGGGTCTGGAGCTGACAGCCAGTCAAGCAGAGGGGCAGAAGTACACGTTGAGGGAACTGACAAGGTTCCAGAATGAGACCAAGGGGAAAAAAGTTAATCTTGAGACTTTTTTTCTGATCTGAGAAAGTTTGTTAGATCAGCACAACATGCTATGAAAACTGAGGGGCATGGTGTCCTCTCACCCAGGAAAAGGTTTAGGTTGAGGAAGTGGGTCACAACCGTGCGTAAAGGTCTACCTTCAGATGCTGTTTAGATGAATAGTTTCTTTCTGGCACTGGGGCTTTTTGAGCTTTGCTATTGGTCTCTTTCTTTGCTGGCTTTTCTCCCACTTCTTATGGAGACTCTTCGGGTAGGCTCGCTCAATATAAATGGCGCCAGAGATGCGGGAAAGAGGAGTGTGTTGGGTGATTATGTAAAACCCCACAAAGTACAGGTGTTGTTTCTGCAGGAGATGCATAGTGATGTGTTGAATGAAGTCGATTGGGGGCTCTGGTGGAAAGGGGCAAGTGTGTTGAGCCATGGGACAAATTTTAGTGCAGGGGTGACAGTCCTTTTTGTACCTGGTCTGTCTGTAACAATTTGCTCCTCAAAGGAGGTGTGTAGGGGTAGGCTGCTTGTTGTAAAAGCAGAAATTAACAACAGGGGTTTTGTCTTTATAAATGTGTATGCACCTAACACAGGGAGGGAGAGGGGGTTCTATTTGGGTGTCTTAGACAGGAACTCTCACAGGTAGCGCCTGAGGAGAAGCTGGTGGTCAGTGTGGACTGGAACTGTACAATGGATTTTAAGAAAGACAGAAATGGGGAGGAGCCTCGTTCAGTGTCAGTGGGAGAGTTAAGGGACATTATTAATCAGTTCGACCTAGTGGATATTTGGAGAACTAAACATCCCAACACAAGACAGTATACATGGGTGAAGGTTTTTGGGGCTAGGGTGAGTGCAGCCTGACTTGATTGTTTTTACATGTCCAGGAATCAGAGCAATAGGCTGTTGGGCACTACCATTCTCCCAGTGGGGTTTTCGGATCACCACATAACCATGGCTCGGCTGTCTATTACACCAGGGCCCCGGCAGGCATCCTATTGGAAGTTTAATGTAAAGCTCTTACAAGATGCCACTTTTTGCTCAGGTTTCCAGACTTTTTGGGAAAGGTGGGGACAGCAAAGAGAGGAGTATGAGTCTCTGAGTCAATGGTGGGATGTTGGAAAAGTCCAAATTGGGCTTTTCTGTCAACAGTATACAGCTCTCTCATCCTCAGAGGCTAGGAGAGTATTGGGGGAACTCGAGCGTAGTATTAGTGAGATGGAGGTAGAGATGGTGGGGCAAGGCAATGTAGGCCTCCAGGCTAATTTAGCTGAATTACGTAGGGACCTGGGTAGTATTTTCCAGGTTAAAGCAAAGGGAGCACTTGTAAGAGCTAGGTTCTCCATGCTCAAGGAGATGGATGCTCCCAGCTCCTTCTTCTTTGGTTTGGAAAGACAGAGCGGTGAAGCCAAGGGTATGCATTGTCTACGGCTGTCTGATGGGCGGGTGACCTCTGTGGTGGGGGAGATGTGGGAGCGGACTGTGGAGTTTTATACTGAGTTGTATAGGGCAGAAATGTGTGATCCTATGTGTGCTAAGGTCTTGTTCGCAGGACTCCCTAAGCTCTCTCTGGCACAGAGGGATGAAATGGACATTCCTCTGTTGTCCCATGAACTGGCAGAGGCCGTAACCCAGATGTCCCCCGGTCGAGCACCGGGGGTCGATGGATTCCCAGTGGAGTTTTATAAATAATTCTGGGGAATAATTGGACAGGATTTCTTTTGTGTGTTGCGTGAATGCGTCGGGGTAGGAGTGTTGCTGATGAGTTGTCGTTGGGTGGCTCTGACTCTCCTGCCCAAAAAAGGGGACTTTTGTGAACTTAAGAACTGGAGACCTGTGGCATTGCTCTGTGCAGACTACAAGATATTTGCCAAGGTCCTCTCTAACAGACTGAAGTCCCATTTTGACTCGATAGTACATAAGGACCAAACATATTGTGTACCTGGTTGCTCAATCACGGACAACTTGTTCTTAATCAGGGACATGTTGGACTTGTCATGTGAACTTAATGTGAACTTTGGACTGGTCTCTTTAGATCAAGAGAAGGCTTTTGATAGAGTGGACCATGAGTATCTGTTTAATGTGATGTTTGGGTTTGGGAAGAGTTTTTTGAGCTGTGTGAAGATGTTGTATGCTGGGGCATCATGTATGGTCAAGGTGGGAGGGGGGCTCAGTAGGCCAGTCTGGATGAGACGAGGCATTAGACAAGGCTGCCCTCTATCGGGGCAGTTATATACACTAGCCATTGAGCCTTTTTTGGGCCTGCTACGCAGGAGACTGCAGGGAGTGTGCTGGACAGGCATGGGTGTGGTGACAGGCATAGCAGTGTCAGCATATGCAGATGATGTTTCTGTGATGGTCAGGAATGGTCAGGATATGCAGGCACTAGAGACTAGTCTGAAGGTGTACGAGGGAGCTTCCTCAGCTAAGGTAAACTGGGGCAAGAGCAAAGCTCTGTTATGTGGGGCATGGAGGGATAGGGCCCCTCCTCTGCTTCCAGGGGGTTTACAGTGGGGTTGTGAAGGGCTTAAAGTGTTGGGGGTGTACCTGGGCTCAGAGAGGTGTGTCAGGAAGAACTGGGAGGGGCTGTCACAGGCAGTGGTGTCAAGACTGGCCAGGTGGAGGTGGCTCCTGTCCCAAGTGTCATATAGAGGGAGGGTGCTGATAATCAACAACCTGGTGGCATCTTCCCTGTGGCATAAACTGGCTGTCCTCAACCCCCCCGCTGGTCTGCTCGCAGACCTGCAACGCGAGCTGGTGGATTTTGTCTGGTCGGGCCATCACTGGCTGAGGGCGGCAGTGTTGTACATGACCGTCCACGAAGGAGGACAGGGCCTGGTGGAACTGGAGAGCAGGGTGGCTGCATTCCGACTAAAGGCAGTGCAGAGACTGCTGTACCATACTGATGTCGGATGGAGGGAACCAGCATGCGTGCTGCTGAGGAGAGCTGGCAGATTAGGGTTGGACCGGCAGCGGTTCCTCATGAAGCTGGAGAGGATGAGTACAGCAGGTCTCTCAGATTTTTACACCACAGTGCTGAGGGCCTGGCAGCTGCTAAGCCTGGACTGTGGGTGTGGGAGGAGCCTATCTTCCACAACCCAGCCATCCCTTTGAGATCGGTTCAGTCGGCCGCCCTGCAGAGGCAACTGATGGCAGCGGGTTTACTAAGGCTGGGTGACCTGCGACTGCTGGGAGAGGAGGGGTGGAAAACCCTGCAAGTCCTGGCACAACAAACAGGAATAACGTCTCTTAGGCTGCTGGAGAGATTCCTGGAGGAGGTCCAGGAGGCACTGTCGGAGCCGGTAAGGGGGGTGTTTGAGAGGCCAAAGCAGGAGGGGCCACCAATGTTTCTGCCACTGCAGGTGACGGCAGAGACTGGGGACTGGCAAAGGTGTCTGGAGTACTTGTTAGATTTTAACACTCCGAGCCGGGGGGGGGTTTGAAGGGGTGGGAGGTAAAGCCCTCTACAACCTCTGCGTTAAGGTAAGGAACATTAGGAGCCTAACAGGGGTGAAAGCACATCAGTGGCAGGGGGTATGTGGGGCGGAGAGTATGGTGGGTTTTAGATGGAGGGGGCTTTACAAACCCCCAGTACCAAAGAGGTCAGGGGACCTCCAGTGGAGGATTCTTCATGGAACCCTGGCCACTAACAGCTGGTTGGTACGGGTTGAACCGGGAATCGAGCTGGTGTGTCCTTTTTGTGTTATGAAAGAAACTGTGATTCATGTGTTTTCTGTGTGCGCCAGGTTAATGCCAATAATGTCTGTTGGAATGTCTGTGTGAGAGGTTGGGGGTGGTTTTTACTGTTGGGATGTTTATAATGGGGTACAGGTATTCAAAAAATTATGAGGCTAAATCTGTTTTGTTGAATTTTCTGTTTGCTCAGGCGAAGTTGGCTATTTGGCTAACAAGGAAGAACAGGGTCAAAGGTGGAGGGATAACAGACCCTTTACTATTATTTAATGGGATGGCCTCTGCACTCCTTATGGTCGAATTTGAGTTCTATAGAATGATAAAAAGTGTGGAGATGTTTCAGGAGATATGGTGTGTTGGGGGACTGTCTGTATAGCTGGGGAAGATGTTTTGGATATACGGTTGTAGAAGTTTTTTTGGTTATTGTTATTATGGTGTTGTTTTGTATTGTGTGGTAGAGGGAAAGGTGACTATGGTGCATGTATGCAGTACAGGATATATTTTGGGCCTGAATGGGAGGCATTTTACTTTGGGCACGCCAGGCTCTCCAAAATGGTCAAGTTGTGCACTGATCCCCTAGAGGTTAAAGAAAGACAAAAAGTCAAAAAAGTCTCTCCTCTCTCTCTCTCTCTCTCTCGCTCTCTCTCTCTCGCTCTCTCTGTCTCTCTCTGTCTCTCTCTGTCGCTCTCTCTCTCTCTCTGTCTCTCTCTCTCTGTCTCTCTCTAATCCATGTATCCCATGCTGCTCTCCTCTGCTCAAAAAGTCCTCTGACAAAAAGTCAAAAAAGTCTCTCTCTCTCAGTCTCTCTCTCTCTCTGTCTCTCTCTCTCTGTTTCTCTCTCTCTAATTCCTGCATCCCATGCTGCTCTACTCTGCTCTTCTCCCCCTACCGTCTCCGCCCGTCTCTCTCTGTTTCTCCCTCTCTAATCCCTGTATCCCATGCTGCTCTCCTCTGCTCTTTGTACCATCTCTCTCATTACTATTCCTCCTCTCTTTCTGTAGGTTCAGTCCAGGTTCATGTCAGTAATGGCACCAATGGTAATTGCTGTAATTCTGACCAACAGGTTAAAAGAACTACATAAGCCTCAGGGAAGCAGTTCTTAGCATGCACACACACACACAAACACTTAGGATTTTGTATATGTACGCACGCAGGTGCACACAAACACACACATACACACATGCACACACCTTGTCTTGACGGATGGCTCTCCTCTTCCTAGGCCAGGCATGTACATTGTGCCTCACCTGTCCTAATGAGCCAGCTGGACCTATCTGTCACCATGGGATTGGCTCTTATTAACCCTGCCGCTGCACATGGAGACCTCCGCACAATTAACCATTAACTCGGGCCGCGTCAATGCACACAGGAGAGAGGGGGGAGGGGTTCTCATTAAACACTTTGAGCCCCGACAGAATCAATGACAGTGATATATTGATTTGTCAGAAGTTCTCAGTGGCTCCGTTAGGCCCCCAGGGATATGTGTGTATGTGTAGGGAGAGACAGAAGGGAGAGAGGGAGAGAGAGAGAGAGGGATGGACAGGGACGGAGAGGGGAGGGAGAGAGGGAGGGAGTGAGAGAGGGAGGGATGGATGGATGGAGAGAGGGAGGGAGGGAGAAAGAGGTGGGGAAGGTGGAGAAGAAGGGAGAGAGAGAGAGGGGAGGGAGAGAGAGGTAGGGAGATGAAGGGAGGGAGAGAAAGTGGGATGTAGAGAGAGAGATAGGTAGATGAACCCTTACTCTTCTCCTTCCTCTAAACTCTCCCCCATTCCTTTACATCCTTCCCTCTCTCCTCTCTTCACCCTGTTCTTCACCTGCCTGATGGCCCCCTGATCCCAATTACTCTCCATCTGGCTGGGCTTTGATATGGTGAACATGCTCTGCTGTGTTTGGCCTTGCTGTCTGGCTGGGGGAACAGGGGCTGGCTGGCTGGCAGTAGGAACAGGGGTTGGCTGGCTGCCTAGGGGAACGGGGGCTGGCTGGGGGAACAGGGGCTGGTTGGTTGGCTGGGGAACACGGGCTGGCTGGCTGCCTAGGGGAATGGGGGCTGGCTGGCTGGGAGAACAGGTTTGTGTGGGGCTACGAAACCTGGACTGTTGTTTCATGTTTTGTAGTAGAATAACCACTGCTGTGATGTGGTTAGTGTGAGGGTAATAGTGGGCATAGGACAGTCATCCAGAGATGGAAACATGCATCTGGTAATGCATCTCTTCTTGATTCTACTTTCTATTACAATTCAACCTTACTGAACAAAATGATTAAACATCAAATTAGTTATATCAAGCATTTTAATGACATACTACTCTAAACAAGAGAATATTACAATAACCTATAGTATAACAGCACTCAACATCTCCTGTACCAGAGATACTACAGACCTGCATGGTGAGGGTTCAACCCAACCAGATATACTACAGACCTGCATGGTGAGGGTTCAACCCAACCAGAGATACTACAGACCTGCATGGTGAGGGTTCAACCCAACCAGAGATACTACAGACCTGCATGGTGAGGGTTCAACCCAACCAGATATACTACAGACCTGCATGGCGAGGGTTCAACCCATCCTGTACAGTGTGCAGACCAGGCTGTACTCAGAACCCAGGTCCTATAAGGATGGCATACTGGCCCAAGCTGCTTTACTCTGGAAGGTATTTTGGAGTGTGACCTGAGACGTGTAGGTGTCCTGAGTGTGTGTGTGTTACCATGTTGAGTGTGTGTGTGTGTTACCATGTTGAGTGTGTGATGGGTCAGGGAAGTGACAGGACACTCTGCTGGTCTCTCAGAGTCTCCTCCTCCCCGTCTGAATGACCCTCGCTGGCGCCGAGCCTGCAACATCAAAGAGACCGATCAGAGAGGGCGGAACATCAAAGTTAACCAATCGGAGAGAGCACAACATCAAAGGCACCAATCAGAGTGAACGACAGATCAAAGGGGAACCAATGGGTTGAGGAGGATTTCCTGGAAGCTGTTGAAACGGCCTCCGTGGACTCTGGCCATGAATGAAACATGATATGGGTTCCGGTTACACAATATTCACATATACAGCTCTGAGCTCCTTCATGTTCACATACATACCTTTGTGTGATATACACATATGTTAAAGTGTGTGTGTGTGTGTGTGTGTGTGTGTGTGTGTGTGTGTGTAGGGGAAATAGCGTTTTATGTAATTATGTAACAGGGTTATGGTACAGCAGAGTCATAATATCCATAATATATATTAACATAGGACAAGTAATACTTCAGCATTATTCACATTCACGTACCGTACAGCAGCTCTCACAGATACATACTGTATGAGAGAGAGAGAGAGAGAGGAGAGAGAGAGAGAGAGAGAGGGGGGGAGAGCGAGAGAGAGCGAGAGAGAGAGAGAGAGAGAGAGAGAGAGAGAGGGAGAGAGAGAGACAGAGAGAGACAGAGAGACAGAGACAGAGAGAGAGAGAGAGAGAGAGAGAGATGGAAGACAGAAGGGGAAGTAAAAGAGAGAATGAGAGGGTGGATACCTGGGACCCAATGGAAAGAACAGGAAAGTGTGTGTGTGTGTTTGTGGGGTGTGTGTGTGTGTGGTGTGTGTTAATCCTGTTATTACACGTCTCTGTGTAAGCGACAGACCTCCCCAGAGCCTAGAGCACAGATTACAGCCTCTTTTCACAGACGTACACACACGCACTCACGTATTACTTATGTCGCCACGCATTCTGGAAGAACCTAAAAACATAGAAGTATCCATACACACACACATACAGTACACCACAGACACACAGATATGTAGTTGTGGTGAGGAGAGGGACAGGAGAGGGACAGGAGAGGGACAGGCGCCTGCGTTCAGGCCTCATGCTGAACATGATGCCGATACTAAAGCCTTTCTGCACGCTGACGTTTCATTACACACTAAATGTGGCCAGCGGAGCGAGGGACAGAGATGACAAAAAGAGAGGGATTACACACTTCATCTAACAACAAAATGGAGGAAGAGGGAGGGAGGGAGGGAGGGAGGGCAAAAAGAAAGGGATGAACACATGCTAAGCCCCGTTCCTAACAACTATAGGAATTCCATCACACAAGAACTAAACAGATGATGTTAACATTATTTGTTTGTCTGATCAATCAATCAAATGTATTTATAAAGCCCTTCTTACATCAGCTGATGTCACAAAGTGCTGTACAGAAACCCAGCCAAAAACCTCAAACAGCAAGTAATGCAGGTGTAGAAGCACGGTGGCTAGGAAAAAACTCCCTAGAAAGGCCAGAACCTAGTAAGAAACCTAGAGAGGAACCAGGCTACGAGGGGTGGCCAGTCCTCTTCTGGCTGTGTCGGGTGCAGATTATAACAGAACATGGTCAAGATGTTCAAATGTTCATAGATGACCAGCAGGGTCAAATAATAATAATCACAGTGGTTATCGAGGGTGCAACAGGTCAGCACATCAGGAGTAAATGATGTGATCAATAAGGAGTATCCAGATGCTGCAATTTATGAATTTATGAAATTCCTTCTTCCAGTTATTGATAAACATGTACATTTTAAGAAACTGACTGTTAGAACTGTTAAGGAATTGAAAAGCTGTATGTTTGAAAGAGACGTGGCAAAAGGACTGGAAAATAAGTATGGCTGCCTGGCTGACAAATTGAAAAATGACGTGACTCCATAAATCAATATACATATATATATATATATATATATATATAAATAAGAAGAAATTGTATTGTGAAGCCAAATCAATTATATAAAATATTTGGAGTACTTTAATTAAATTAAATGATGGGCAGAAAGACCAATTAAAAGCCAATTGAACTCAGATGGCTAATTCATCACAAAACCATTTGAGGTTGCCAATTATTTTAATGATTACTTCATTGGCAAAATGGGCAAACTTAGGCAGGAAATGCCAACAACAAACAATGAGCCATCGTATTCATGCATAAAATAACGAGTAATGAAAGAAAAGCATTGCAAGTTTGAATTTTGTTAAGTGTCACGACTTCCGCCGAAGTCGGTCCCTCTCCTTGTTCGGGCGGCGTTCGGCGGTCAACGTCACCGGCCTTCTAGCCATCGCCGATCCACTTTTCATTTTCCATTTGTTTTGTCTTTGGTTTCTACACACCTGGTTTCAATTCCCCAATTACATGTTCATTATTTAACCCTCTGTTTCCCCCATGTTTTTGTGCATTATTGTTCCTGTTAATGTCAGTCCATATTTGGTGGGCATGGTATTGTTGGTACTTTGTTATTTCCTTGAGTAAACTACGTTGTGTTGCTCATCTCTGCAGTCGTGTGACTGACTCATTTGCACCAGCTACACCCGGCACCTGACATTAAGTTAGTGTGGGAGAGGTGGATTTTTGTTTGTTGTGGATCAATAATGACAAATCTCCTGGCATTGACAACTTAGATGGAAAGCTACTGAGGATGGTAGCTGACTCTATAGCCACTCCTATCTGTCATATCTTTAATCAGAGCCTAGAGGAAAGTCTTTGTCCTCAGGCCTGGAGGGAAGCCAATGTAATTCCGCTACCCAAGAGTGGTAAAGCAGCCTTTACTGGTTCTAACAGCAGTGTTTGACCAAACACAATGTTATTTCTCTGTAAACTAATTAACAACAGACTTTCAGCATGCTTTAGAGAAGGGCACTCTACATGTACTGCACTGACACAAATGACTGATGACTGGTTGAAATAAATTGATAATAAGAAGATTGTGGGAGCTGTACTGTTAGATTTCAGTGCAGCTTTTGATATTATTGACCATGACCTGTGGTTGAGAAAACGTATGTGTTATGGCTTTTCAACCTCTGCCATATCATGGATTCAGAGCTATCTGTCTGATAGAAGTCAGAGGGTTTTCTTTAATGGAAACTTTTCTAATGTCAAACATGTAAAATGTAGTGTACCGCAGGGCAACTCTCTAGGCCCTCTACTCTTTACTATTTTTACCAATGACCTGCCACCGGCATTAACTACTTAGGGAGCAGTGGGTGAAATGTGAGACGCCAAATTCAAAATCCAAAAGTTGAATTATTAAACATTCATCAATATACAAGTGTTGCATAGTCATCAAAAGCTCTGATTCTTGGCAATATCACAGCGTTGTCAGATTTCAAAAAGGCTTTACGGCGAAAGCACAACATTTGATTGTTTGAGGATAGCCCCTCTCATATTTTATGCATTAGCATAAATCCATAACCAAAGCGGGTCTCAAAAAACGCATAAAATCGCTAATATAAAATCCCTTACCTTTCAAAGAACTTCTGCTTGAGGGCTTCCCAAGTGTCCAACGGAGACATCCAATGGTTCTTTTGTTAGAAAAAGTAATTTATTATATCCATAAATCTCAGTTTGGTTGGCGCGTTATGATCATAAAATCCACCAAATCCACCATTGAACCGTGAAGAGAACACGTTCAAATTATACCTATACACTTTCTACAAACAAATCAAACATCATTTTTAATGTATCCTTAGGTATCCTTTTGTGTATTTTTGCTGTAATATTTCAACCGGACGATAACGTGAATGATAGGAAAGAAAAATTAAGTAGTGCGCGTTCACAATCTCGCGCGTCAAACCTTGTTTACAAAAGTGGTCCTGTGACTTTTTCCTGTCCCTATCCGTTCTGGTCACTCCTAGAATTCCCAGTCTTTGACTGTTGACTGTTGACATCTAGTGGAAGCCATAGGTACTGCAGTCTCAGTCCTAAAACTGCAAATCCGTATTAATTTTCCTAGGGTTTCGCCTGCTATATCAGTTCTGCTTTACTCACATACATGATTTTAACACTCTTAGAAACTTCAGACTGTTTCCTATCCAATAGTACTAATTATGTGCATATCCTATTTTCTGGGCCTGAGTGGCAGGCATTTTACTTTGGGCACGCCAGACTCTCCAAAACCGTCACCTATGAGCCGCTTCCTAAGAAGTTAAACAAAGCATGTGTGTCCATGTATTCTGATGATTCAACCATATACTCATCAGCAACCACAGCTAATGAAGTCACTGAAACCCTTAACAAAGAGTCTGTTTTGGAATGGGTGGCCAGTAATAAACTGGTCCTGAACATCTCTAAAACTAAAACATTGTATTTGGTACTAATCATTCCCTAAATTCTAGACCTCAGCTGAATCTGGTAATGAATGGTGTGGCTGTTGAACACGTTGAGGAGACTAAATTACTTTAGTCACACGCTGATATGTTTCACCTGTCTTTGTGCTTGTCTCCACCCCCTTCCAGGTGTCGCCCATCTTCCCCATTATCCCCAGTGTATTTATATCCTACAGTACCAGCACTTTTCCCCTTGCTCCCGTCTTTCTAGTTCCTGTTTTCTAGTTTTCCCGGTTTTGACCATTCTGCCTGCATTGAGCCTGCCTGCCGTTCTGTTCCTTGGCATACCACACTGGATTATTGACCTCTGCCTGCCCTGACCCCGAGACTGCCTGCCGTTCTGTACCTTATGGACTCTGATCTGGATTACTGACCTCTGCCTGACCTTGACCTGTCGTTTTGCCTGCCCCCTGTTCTAGTAATAAACATTTGTTACTTCGACACTGTCTGCATCTGGGTCTTCCCAAAAACGTGAAAACTTTGTGTTAGCTTAGATTGTAAACTGTCATGGTCAAAACATATAGATAGAATGGTTGTAAAAGAAAGACCTAGTTGTGCTGCAGCTGGCCCAGAACAGAGCGGCACGTCTTGTAATCAGAGGGCTGATATAAATACTATGCATGCCGGTCTCTCTTGGCTAAGAGTTGAGGAGATACTGACTGCATCACTTCTTCTTTTATAAGAAACATGAAAACGTTGAAAATTTAATTTACACACAGCTCTGACACACACACTTACCCCACCAGACATGCCATCAGGGATCTTTTCACAGTCCCCAAATCCAGAACAAATTCAAGAAAGCGTACAGTATCATGTAATGCCATTCTTGCATGGATCTCATTTCCATCTCATATTGCTCAAGTGAACAGCAAACCTGGTTTCAGAAAACAGATAAAGCAACACCTCACGGCACAACGCCTCTCGCCTATTTTGCCTAGATATTGTGTGTGTATGTATTGATATGTTGGCTTTTTATGGCTTTTTTTGTTGTTGTTGTAGTTCTGTCTTGAGCTGTTCTCGTATTATGTCATGTTTCATGTTTTTGTGTGGACCCCAGGAAGAGTAGCTGCTTCTTTCGCAACAGCTAATGGGGATCCTAATAAAATACCACCTGTATCTATGGACGCGACCCAGTCTTTCAGTCTTTTTGTTCTGTATCCAGTCATTTGTTCTAAATGTTTCATTGCCATATTGGCTGGCAATGTTCTTATTTATCCCTTGCCTGCTAGCTTGCCAACTACGGCTAACTTACAGTCATGTCAAAAAGTACGGCCAGAATAACAGCAAAGTAGCTGCATTTGCATTTGTTTAAGCTGTTTTCGAGTGACATTTATTTGGATACATCCATAACAATGAACTAATGAGGTGCGATTTCGCCTGGCATAGAAAATGTGCTCACTCGTCAGGACACTGTTGTTCAGAGGAGCTAGCGAATAACACAGCAACAGTAACACAGTCATTTCAAACTGAAGCTGGAAAGACTGCAAATTAGCTGCGTTTCATTTGACCTATTATGTATAAATCCATACAAATGATGCCAGCTGATTCATTTCGACTGGCTGAGAAACGCTGCCTGTCTGTCTCGAATGTGAATATTGAAACAATGTTGTAAATGTCGGAGAGAGAGGCAGCAGGGTTTATACAAATCTCTGCCGTTGGAAACTAAATGTTAGTCTAAAAGAAATGTGAGATAATGTCTAGATGCTTTTTATAGAGGAGATCAAGTTTATAAGTAGCCTGGCTTGGCTGATGAGACAGTGGATTGCAGTCAGATGGAACAGAGTAAAGAGGCATTTTAACATCATAGATTTAGCCGGTGGCAACTTGTGGAATAGACACCGGCTGGAATGCAGTTTTAACCAATCATCATTCAGGATTAGACCCACCGGTTGTATTAACACAAATAGACACTGGCACACACACATGCACATACACAAACAAGCAAATGACTGGGGCATGGGCAGTGTGTGTGTGTGTTTGTTGTTTTAATGATTCAGAATGCTAACAAGGCAGCATCTCTAACGAGCTGCAGCGAATGAGTGTCTGGTTCCCATGGAGACGGATATATGTATATATACCCACTGGAGGGAGCCCCGCCTCCTAACATGCCACTCTTTTTCAGCTCCGCCCCCCCGGAGAGGGGGACACCTGGGGCAGATCTGAAACTGGGAGAGATTCTGTCATCACAACAAAGACAATATCATCATCATCATCATCATCGTTATCAAAAACAAACTACTAACTAAACTAATTCACTCTGAAGCTGGGAGGGAAAAGGTAGAGAGTGAGGGAAAAAGAGAAGGAGTAGGAAATATGAGGTACAGAGGGATGGAGAGATATAGAGAGAGATAATGAGAGCGATATAGAGAGAGGTAATGAGAGAGATATAGAGAGAGATAGTGAGAGATAATGAGAGATAATGAGAGAGAGATAATGAAAGAGAGAGAGATATTGAGAGAGATATACAGCGAGAAAATTAGAAAGATAATGAGAGATTGTGTGTCAGTGTGTGTGTCTGTGTGTGTGAGACTTGGTGTCATGTTGCAACCCGCTGCTCTGTGCTGTTTCTTTCTTTCACTCCAAATTCACTCCCTGCTTCTCTCTCTATCCTCTGTCAGTAGGAGTTTCACACTCACCACATCACACCACATGCCTTACTGCAGCAGATATAGAAGACAGAGGCACACAGACGTACTATGAGATGAACAGAGTCGAGCCGTCCTGGTTCATACTGAATATGATAAACAGGGTAGAGCCGTCCTGGGTCATACTGAATGTGATAAATAATAATATGATGAATATGATCCAGACTTTGGGAGAAGCGAGGGACAGGGACAGGGAGGGAGCAGGAATAAATAAAATGGAGGAAGAAGAGAGAGAGAGAGAGGGAGAGAGAGGAGGGGTGAGAGAGGTAGGGATAGATTTTTGCAAAGGGACTGTAGAGATTTGATTAGCAGCAGGAGGTATTAGCCGCGTCACAACGTAACAGATTACCTCAGTGTTTCTGAGCTCCCAGAGAGGAAAGTGATGAGAGGAGAGGACAAGCTCCTGGACCAACTCCCAATCCGCTCTCTCCCTGTGTATGTGTGTGACTGTGTGTATGTGTGTGACTGTGTGTATGTGTTTGTGCGTGTGCGTGCGCGTGCATGTGTGTGTGACTGTGTGTTTGTGTGTGTGTGTGCGTCTGCGTGCGCGTGTGTGTGTTTGTGTGTGTGTGTGTGCGTGCGTGTGACTGTGTGTGTGTGCGTCTGCGTGCGCGTGCGCATGCGTGTGTGTGCGTGCGCGTGCGTGTGACTGTGTGTGTGTGTGTGTGCATGCGTGCGCGTGCGTGCGTGCGCATGCGTGTGTGTGTGTGTGCGCGTGCGTGTGACTGTGTGTGTGTGCGTCTGCGTGCGTGTGCGCATGCGTGTGTGTGACTGAGACAAGAGCGTTCAGGTGAACCTTTACACTTCAGCAAAGATGGAAAGTAGGTGTGCTCAACAACAATGACAAAAATCACCAGAACGGCTTACCAAGAAATACTTCCAAAAGGACTAATTCAAGGTACAAAGGAGATGGAGCACTCAACAATAAAGGCAGAGATTGATTTCTTATTGCTCACTTTAATCCATTGTACAGGATTACATTTTCCAGGACAGAAATTCCTCGGGTTTTAGCCTGCTATATCCGTTCTGTTATACTCACATACATTATGTTAACACTTTTAGAAACTTCAGAGTGTTTCCTATCCAATAGTACTAATTATGTGCATATCCTATTTTCTGGGCCTGAGTGGGAGGCATTTTACTTTGGGCACGCCAGACTCTCCAAAACCGTCACCTCGGGAGTCGCTCCCTAAGAAGTTAATGGAAGCCTCTCCAACATAATTCAGGTGGAAACAGGAATTCCCCAGTAGTTGTTTAGGCCCCCTACTTTTTTCAATCTTTACTAACGACATGCCACTGGCTTTGCGTTAAGCAGTGTGTCTATGTATGCGGATGACTCAACACTAAACACGTCAGCTACTACAGCAACTGAAATGACTGCAACACTTAACAAAGAGCTGCAGTTAGTTTCAGAGTGGGTAGAAAGGAATAAGTTAGTCCTAAATATTTCCAAAATGAAAAGCATTGTATTTGGGACAAATCATTCACTAAACCCTAAACCTGAACTAAATCTTGTAATGAATGATGTGGAAATTGAGCATGTTAAAGTGACTAAACTGCTTGGAGTAACCCTGGATTGTAAACTGTCATGGCCAAAACATATTGATACAACAGTAGCTAAGATGGGGCGAAGTCTGTCCATAATAAAGCGCTGCTCTGCCTTCTTAATAACATTATCAACAAGGCAGGTCCTACAGGCCCTAGTTTTGTCGCACCTGGACTACTGTTCAGTAGTGTGGTCAGGTGCCACACTACTGAGTTGGCTCAGAACAGGGCAGCACGGCTTGCCCTTAAAAGTACACGGAGAGCTAACGTTAATGACATGCATGTCAATCTCTCATGGCTCAAAGCGGAGGAGAGATTGACTTCATCACTACTTGTTTTTGTAAGGAGTGTTGACATGCTGAATGCACCGAGCTGTCTGTTTAAACTACTAGCACACAGCTCAGACACCCATGCATACCCCACAAGACATACCACCAGAAGTCCAGAACAGACTATGGGAGGCGCACAGTACTACATAGAGCCATGACTACACAGAACTCTATTCCACATCAGGTAACTGATGCAATCAGTAGAATCAGATTTAAAAAACAGGTAAAAATACACCTTATGTAACAAAGGGGACTGTGAAGAGACACACACAAAGGTACTGACACATGCATACGCATGCATTGTGATATGGTATGGTGGTATCAAACATGTTGTAGCTATGTATTGTAGCTATGTAGTGGTGTAATGATGTTATATGATGTGATATCTTTTGTTTTATATGTAAGTGCTTTAATATGTTTGGACCCCAGGAAGAGTAGCTGCTGGAAATCCCTAATAAATACAAATAATAATACTTTTTTCCCCCACTACAGACACAAATATCTCTCTCCCCCAAAATGTAGATGTGTGAGGCCGGTTGGACGTACTGCCAAATTCTCTAAAATTACGTTGGAAGCGGCTTATGGTGGAGAAATGAACATTAAATTATCTGGCAACAGCTGTGGTGGACATTCCTGCAGCCATTTGCATGCTCCCGGAAAACTTGAGACATCTGTGCATTTTATTGTCCCCAGCACAAGGTGCGTCTGTGTAATGATCATGCTGTTTAATGAATCAGCTTCTTGATATGCGACACCTGTCAGGTGGATGGATTATCTTGGCAAAGGAGAAATGCTCACTAACAGGAATGTAAACACATTTGTGCACAACATTTAAGCAAAATAAGCTTTTTGTGCGTATGGAACATTCCTGGGATATTTCAGCTCATGAAACACGGGACCATGGGACACTTCACATGTTGTGTTTATGGTTTAGGTCAGTGTAGTACGATATCCCCTCCTCTTGGTGAAATGTGGACGTGTTCTATGCCTACAAAGCGCAGGGAGGAAGGTGAGCCATGGATGGCTTCCATGCAGTGGCGCGCAATAGCATAGTTTGTGTTGTTATTTCTAATAGCAGCCTTATGTCCTGTGATGAGACGTTTCAATGCTCCTTTAGTTGAACCAATACAAGCAGCAGCCCAGCATATGCAGTAAGCGTGTATAGTATATAGTATATGACATTTGTGGTGCTACAATTAATGAAGCTCTGGGTTTTGTATTCTTGACCTGTTCTCGGATGATAAAGAACTAGTATTGGTTGTATTGTCACATTGTACACGGTGGCCACACTTGTTATCTGCCATTGGACTGCCTGGGAGCCAAGTATCATGCTTCTTGGGCAGCTGCTTTGCGTAACGAAATCGGCTAGATTGCGCTCGCACGGCGAAAACAAATGTGAGGGGGAAATGTTGTGAACTCTGGTAAATTTGTATCACTTATGAGGATGTTCCAGTGTTTCAATACAAAGGATTTGACCTGACTGGCACATGGGCCGTACTCCGTTGAAAAAACACAAACATGGGTGCGTTTTTGTCCTGGTTTGTATTAGTGCGTGTGGGTAGGCTTTGACGTTCAGTCTCTCTAGCATAGGATGTTATATGATGTGACACTGTTAACATACCTGCGAGAAGAGCGTTGTCAAGGTGATATCCCTCCTCAAACCTTTCTCTCCCATTAACTTTGGAGCTTAATGTTCATGGAAGGCGACCCTGTTTGACAAGTGCATGTCGTGAAAAGGACCTTTCCTACGAAGGACACTGCTCCCTTAAAACATGGGCCTTTTTTCCAAACATTTTATTTTTAATTTTTTTATTTAACCTTTATTTATCTGATTTAACATTGTTGATTGACAGTGTAACCGCGGTTACAGATTACCATATTTCGTGTTGTTTTGACCAACGTTCGTGGAGACAAGTGGGTTATAGCTGGTCTGTATTGAAAGCCTGCACACCCTAGACTCATATTTCAGACTACACCCGAAGATGCAGGGTGTTCATCATTCAACAGTCTTATTGTCACCTGACTAGTAGTTCAAATCAAATCTAACTTTCTGGAACTGCAGCACTGGGGGGGTGAAAGGCCACCGGTCCATTGTGATGATAAGATAGAGGTCTAAGACAGACAGTCTCTCTGATCATACCACTTGAGGTACGTCAGGTAGCCTAGTGGTTAGAGCGTTGGACTAGATCAAATCCTCGAGCTGACAAGGTAAACCTCTGTCGTTCTGCCCCTGAACAAGGCAGTTAACCCACTGTTCCTAGGCTGTCATTGTAAATAAGAATTTGTTCTTAACTGACTTGCCTAGTTAAATTATTTTTATTTTTTTAAATACTGTATAGCATAGAGTACAGGTTGTCTCTGTGTACTCACACAGGTGCCCAATTTACTAATGAGACTAGCCATCATTCCTTCTGAGGAATGGTGGAATGTCTGAGTCTGAGACTTCCTGTTCTATGTGAAAGCGTTGGATTATAGATTTCTCTTCAATAGAGAGTTATACAATCTGCCAACATCAACGAACTCCAACGCATCTTGTTAGTGAACTAATACGTTCGGGAAAACTCTTGAGAAAAACAGACAATTGTACAAAAGTATGATGCTGTCTTGATGGAATCCCGAGATAAATCCTCTCCTTTCTCATGGCATATACAGCAACACAACGAGGCATGGAACTAAAGTACAGTGTCTCAACACCCATTATGCATAGTAGCCATTTAGTGTGTGTATATTCTGTGGCCATAATGGCTGGTATTACAACAGCTACTTGGATTGGAGTGTCATAATGGACGGATGACATTGACTGAGTACTCAAAAACTAGAGTTTTTGTGGCACAGCAGTGTCTCAATAGGTTGTCTCCTGCAACCGTTTTGGTACTGCTATTGAGCGGGCTATACACTGATGACAGTTGTCTGTCTATCAGACACACATGTACCTACATTATCCTGGTGCTAACCCCTACATTGTGTGCATATAGCTGAGTTTGTTTCTGTAGAGTGTCTGTTACAGTGAATGCCTGAAATGAATGTCATCCAAACATTCCCTATGTTTTTAGTGACGACGGGGAAAGGATACATATGAGACTGTAGAATGAAGACAACTGTGTGTGTAAGTATGGTACAAAGCACTGGTTGAACGCAGATAGTAGAGAGGTTATGTGTGGCCCTTTACTCTGACAGCAGGCTGTATGAATTATCCCCCCACACACAGAGAGAGAGAGAGAGAGAGAGAGAGAGAGAGAGAGAGACAGAGAGAGAGAGAGACAGAGAGAGACAGAGAGAGAGAGAGAGAGAGACAGAAAGAGCGAGAGAGCGAGAGAGCGAGAGAGCGAGAGATGGAGAGATAGAGAGAGAGAGACCCAAACTTAATGAAAGCTTTAACTATGTACAGACTCAGTGAGCATAGCCTTGCTATTGAGGAAGGCCGCCGTAGGCAGACCTGGCTCTCAAGAGAAGACAGGCTTGATGCACACTGCCCACAAAATGAGGAGGAAACTGAGCTGCACTTCCTAACCTCCTGCCAAATGTATGACCATATTAGAGACACATATTTCCTTCAGATTTCACAGATCCACAAAGAATTAGAAAACAAACCCAATTTTGATAAACTTCCATATCTACTGGGTGAAATACCACAGTGTGCCATCACAGCAGCAAGATTTTGTCCTTTTGCCACAAGAAAAGGGCAACCAGTGAATAACAAACACCATTGTAAATACAACCCATCTTTATGTTAATTTATTTTCCCTTTTGTACTTTAACCATTTGCACATCGTTACAACATTGTACATAGACATAATATGACATTTGAAATGTCTTTATTCTTTTGGAACTTGTAATGTTTACTGTTAATTTTTTTGTTTATAATCTACTTCACTTGCTTTGGCAATGTTAACATATGTTTCCCATGTCAATAAAGCCCTTAAATTGAAATGAATTGAGACACACACACACACACACACACACACACACACACACACACACACACACACACACACACACACACACACACACACACACACACACACACACACACACACACACACAGAGAGAGAGAGACACACACACACAACAACACCTGTTGGACTCTCCACTTTTATATTTATGTTGTATCACTGACTCATTTCCAAGGTGTTAACATACTGTAGCTCCTTTGGGGTTCAAAGTGATTTTCATCTCTCTTGTAAGCTGTGGGTTTCTACATATTGTTTTAAATCCCATTTTAAACTCTTTGTCATATGAATAACAGTTGGAAATTGGAATATACCTCCAGGTAAAGTTGGACACAGAGGTAATCTTTCAAATCTAATCTCTTACAACAAAAGAGCATCAGTGCTTTCTACTGTAATTATGAGAAAACATGACTGAAAAAATAGTCTAACACACACATACGCTCACATACACACACACAAATATACAGACCTGTGTGTGCGCTGTCCTGTGTGAGATTGTGTGGGATGTGGGCTGGGCTGTGGAGAACCAAGGTCCACTGGGAGAGACAGGACTGCTCTCTCTGGGCCACCACACGCAGGGCCTGGGAGAGACAGGACCGCTCTCTCTGGGCCACCACACGCAGGGCCTGGGAGAGACAGGACTGCTCAACATTTTAAAATCTTGTCCATGTTCTGTTATAATCTGCACCCGGCACAGCCAGAAGAGGACTGGCCACCCCTCACAGCCTGGTTCCTCTCTAGGTTTCTTCCTAGGTTTTGGCCTTTCTAGGGAGTTTTTCCTAGCCACCGTGCTTTTACACCTGCAGTGCTTTTACACCTGCATTGCTTGCTGTTTGGGGTTTTAGGCTGGGTGTCTGTACAGCACTCTGTGACATCAGCTGATGTAAGGGGGGCTTTATAAATAAATTTGATTTGATTTGATTTGATTTGCTCTCTCTGGGCCACCACACGCAGGGCCTGGGAGAGACAGGACTGCTCTCTCTGGGCCACCACACGCAGGGCCTGGGAGAGACAGGACTGCTCTCTCTGGGCCACCAGACGCAGGGCCTGGGAGAGACAGGACCGCTCTCTCTGGGCCACCACGCGCAGGGCCTGGGAGAGACAGGACCGCTCTCTCTGGGCCACCACACGCAGGGCCTGGGAGAGACAGGACTGCTCTCTCTGGGCCACCACACGCAGGGCCTGGGAGAGACAGGACCGCTCTCTCTGGGCCACCACACGCAGGGCCTGGGAGAGACAGAACAGAGGAAATGAAAGGGTTAGTTCCAGGGTTGGGGTCAATTCTCAACACAGCCAATTGAAGAAATGAAATTGAAATTCAATATCTATTTAACCTTTATTAAGCCAGGTAAGTCACTGGAAATATAATATATTTCATCATAATGACTTTAGTAAATTAATATGAGCTGTCCTTTATTTATTCCCATGAATTGATAATGAATTAACCCTGGGCCTGAGGAGTCCACCTGACAGGAGTACTGTGAGATAACTAGTCCACTAGCAGGAGAGGAGAGAATCAGGAGGCTTTACTTTAGATTAGATCACTTTATTAGCATGCTAGCCATAGCATTACCACACACCAGAGACAGAGAGGGAGAGAGAGAGATGATGAGGGACAGTGTCTGACAGACCAGCCAACCTGCACATGTCCGCTATTTTGTATTTATTTATTGTCTTTTACCTTTATTTAACTAGGCAAGTCAGTTAAGAACAAATTCTAATTTACAATGACGGCCTACCCCAGCCAAACCCTAACCCGGACAACGCTGGGCCAATTGTGCACCGCCCTATGGGACTCCCAATCACGGCCGGTTTTGATACAGTCTGGAATCGAACCAGGGTCTGTAGTGACGCCTCTAGCACTGAGATGCATTGCCTTAGACCGCTGCGCCACTCGGGAGCCCAAGAGCAGTTCCCTGATCGGGAATCGTATCCGGGCCGCAGCGGTGAGAGCGCCGAATCCTAACCCCTAGACCTTATTGTTGTTCAATGTATGGTTATTTTGACCCATGGTTATTGTTGTTACTGACCATATTGATTATTATTATTAATTATGTTAATATTGTAAATCTCCAAAGTAAGCTTTGGCAATACGTACGTTGTGACGTCATGCCAATAAAGCAAAGTGAATTGAATTGAATTGAATTGAGAGAGAGAGAGAGAGAGAGAGAGAGAGAGAGAGAGAGAGAGAGAGAGAGAGAGAGAGTGGGAGAGAGAGAGCGATAGGCTGAGGGAGAGGTTAAAGAATGTGAAAACACAAGACACAGAGAGAAATGAACAGGCTATGTTATCCCCATAGAAATAGTATCTCATTCTAGTTCTGTGGTTATACCTGAGATTGCGAAATTCTCTATGCCCAGAGGGACAAAGACTTCGTGCTTGGAACTGAGAGAACATTACAAATACTATTTCTGAATTGTTCCCACAGCTCAATGTCCTTTAATATAATGTAAGAGGAGAGAGGACGAGAGTGAGGAAGGGAGGGAGGGAAGGAGAGAAGGAGGGAGGGAAGGAAGGAGCAAAGGGAGGGGAGGGAAAGAGGGGAGGGAGGAGTATGAGAGAGAGAGAAATGGTGAGAAATGAAGAAAAAGAGAGATGTACGGAGAGAGAGAGCGAGGCTTACTATATAGGAGGTAATTAATGTCTAGCAGGTCGAAGAACCTGGTTCTCTGATTCAGGCACAATGAACAGCGATAACAGCCATCTCTGATCAGACAGTTCATTGCAGGTGTATAATAAACTGTTTATCGTCCTCTTTTGTCATCCCTCTGTCTCTGTGGAAAGGATCACACCATTAAAATGCAGATAGGCCATCATTTGGGACTGTTCAAATTACACACTATTCTTCCTGACCCTTCCTCTCTCCTTCTTTCTTTCTCTCCCTCCCTGTTTCTTTTCTTCCTCTCCCTCCCCCTCTCTTTTCTTCCTCTCCCTCCCCCTCTCTTTTCTTCCTCTCCCTCCCTGTCTCTTTTCTTCCTCTCCCTCCCCCTCTCTTTTCTTCCTCTCCCTCCCTGTCGCTTTTCTTCCTCTCCCTCCCCCTCTCTTTTCTCTCTCTCTCTCTCTCT
>QNTS01001171.1:18396-53381 GCA_003317085.1 Hucho hucho
TTTAAATGTTTTACTCACGTTGGCTGCGGTGAAGGAGAGCCCGCAGGTTTTGGTAGCGGGCCGTGTCGGTGGCACTGTATTGTCCTCAAAGCGAGCAAAGAAGTTGTTTAGTTTGTCTGGGAGCAAGACATCGTGGTCTGCGACGGGGCTGGTTTTCTTTTTGTAGTCCGTGATTGACTGTAGACCCTGCCACATACCTCTCGTGTCTGAGCCGTTGAATTGCGACTCTACTTTGTCTCTATACTGACGCTTAGCTTGTTTGATTGCCTTGCGGAGGGAATAGCTACACTGTTTGTATTCAGTCATGTTTCCGGTCGCCTTACCCTGATTAAAAGCAGTGGTTCGCGCTTTCAGTTTTGTGCGAATGCTGCCATCAATTCACGGTTTCTGGTTGGGGAAGGTTTTAATAGTTGCTGTGGGTACAACATCACCGATGCACTTGCTAATAAACTCACTCACCGAATCAGCGTATACATCAATGTTGTTGTCTGAGGCTATCCGGAACATATCCCAGTCCACGTGATCGAAGCAATCTTGAAGCGTGGAATCAGATTGGTCGGACCAGCGTTGAACAGACCTGAGCACGGGCGTTTCCTGTTTAAGTTTCTGTCTGTAGGCTGGGAGGAACAAAATGGAGTCGTGGTCAGGTCAATTGCTTTGTATGCGCAATTTGGCTAAGGTGTATGTAAACTTCTGATTTCAACTGTGTGACATAACTCCACCAGTCGTATTTAAATCAGCAATTAACTGCACCTCAGATTGCAGCCCAAATAAATGCTTCACAGAGTTCAAGTAACAGACAAATCTCAACATCAACTATTCAGAGGAGACTGTGTGAATCAGGCCTTCATGGTCGAATTGCGGCAAAGAAACCACTACTAAAGGACATCAATAATAATAAGAAACTTGTTTGGGCCAAGAAACATGAGCAATGGACATTAGACCAGTGGAAATCTGTCCTTTGGTCTGATGAGTCCAAATGTGAGATTTTTGGTTCCAACCACCGTGTCTTTGTGAGACGCAGAGTAGGTGAACGGATGATCTCCACATGTGTGGTTCCCACCGTGTAGCATGGAGGAGGAGGTGTGATGGTGTTGGGGTGCGATGGTGTGGGGGTGCTTTGCTGGTAACACTGCGATACACAGTGATATGCCATCCCATCTGATTTGCGCTTAGTGGGACTATCATTTGTTTTTCAACAGGACAATGACCCAAAACACAACTCCAGGCTGTGTAAGGGCTATTTGACCAAGAAGGAGAGTGATGGAGTGCATCAGATGACCGGGCCTCCACAATCACCTGACCTCAACCTAATTGAGATGGTTTGGGATGAGTAGGACCACAGAGTGAAGGAAAAGCAGCCAACAAGTGCTCAGCATATGTGGGAACTCCTTCAAAACTGTTGGAAAAGCATTCCAGGTGACGAGCTCATGAAGCTGGTTGAGAGAATGCCAAGAGTGTGCAAAGCTGTCATCAAGGCAGAATCTCACATATAAAATATATTTTGATTTGACTAACACTTTTTTGGTTACTACATGATTCCATATGTGTTATTTCATAATTTTGATGTATTCACTATTATTCTACAATGTAGAAAATAGTACAAATAAAGAAAAACCCTTTTGACTGGTACTGTAGTTTGTTAGATTTTTTTCTGTCAAATGAACCAGTTATCTACCTTTGATATGCAAAGGTCTACCTATAGCTAGCTGGTAGCTTGCTAGCTAGTTAGCTCCCATGCCAATTTAAAGTCTTTATAAACTAATATTTGATTGATTTAAGTTATTAGGATCCCCATTTGCCGACGCCAATGGCGACAGCTAGTCTAACCGGGGGCCGACATATAATGAAAAAGACATTACAGACAAAAGACTTTACAATTGACCTACATCTAAAAACAATAACATGTAGTTTGTGTGCATATATCAGTTACACATACATGTCAGTACATACACACAACTAGTAGGTCACATGGGGGAGAGGCGTTGTGCCGGGAGGTGTTGCTTTATTTGTTTTTCGAAACCAGGTTTGCTATATATCTGCTATATAACTCAGAAATATGAAGTTATTTCAGAATGAAAGTTAATTGGCTAGTGCATCATGCTTTGTGACATTATGTTAGACATCCCCAGTTAGATCATGTGTTTTCACTTCTTGCATCTGCATGCTTGTTTCATTCTCTCTGGTGCACTCGTTCGTTCATGAGCTGGCTGCTCATTCTAAATAGTATAATCTAATCTGTTCAAAACAGTGGCAGCATGTAAAGCAGTGGTCATTTGGTGTTTGACATGCAAAAGTAAAATAGGTGTATTTAACACCTGTCTCATTAGTTTGAATCAATAGTAGCCAGTGAACAATAATTTGTTTAATGTCAACTTGTGTTTCCAACCATGTATTTCTGCCTAATGCATTGAATCCCAAAATTGTTCTAAAAGATGCCTTAAGTTCTTGAGGCATGTAACCTTTTTTTTCGGTTTTTAATTGTGTATTCTGTATCTTCAATCAAATTAAACGTGTTTAAAAAAATGTTTAATAGTATTTTTCATCAGTTGTTTTACAGTGCCTGTGGAAAGTATTTAGACCTCTTGAGTTTTTCCAAATTTTGTTACATTACAGCCTTATTCTTAAATGGATTAAATAAAATTTAAAAAGCTCAGCAATCAAAGCGAAAACAGGTTTCATGAAATTTTTGGAAATTTACAAACATTTAAAAACATAAATATCTTATTTACATACAGTACTGTGCAATTTCTTTTGGCAGGTGTCAAAAAAGGCTGTAAAGTAAGAATGCTTTAAAAAATAGACATGTTAATACATTATATTTATCAACTAACTAAATGCAAAGTGAGTGAACAGAAGAAAAATCAAATCCATACTTGGTGTGACCACCCTTTGCATTCAAAACAGCATCAATTCTTCTAGGTACACTTGCACAAAGTCAGGGATTTTGTAGACATATTGTCAGGTGTATGATTAAATAATTATACCAAACAGGTGCAATTATACCAAACAGGTGCAATTATACCAAACAGATCATCAATTCAATATGTAGGTTGAAACACAATCATTAACTGAAACAGAAACAGCTGTGTAGGAGGAATAAAACTGGGTGAGGAACAGCCAAACTCATCTAACAAGGTGAGGTTTTTGAAGACAGTTTACTGTCAAAAGTCATACACCATGGCACAGCAACAAGACACAAGGTAGTTATACTGCATCAGCAAGGTATCTCCCAGGCAGAAATGTCAAGGCAGACAGGGGTTTCCAGATGTGCTGTCCAAGCTCTTTTGAAGAAGCAAAAAGAAACGGCCAAGTGGTCGGCCAAGACGCAGTGGTCGGCCAAGGAAACTTACTGCAGCAGATGAAAGACACATCATGCTTACTTCCCTTCGCAATCGGAAGATGTCCAGCAGTGCCATCAGCTCAGAATTGGCAGAAAACAGTGGGACCCTGGTACACCCATCTACTGTCCGGAGAAGTCTGGTCATAAGTGGCCTTCATGGACATTAGACCAGTGAAAAAAAAAAAGCCATACCTCCGACTTGGAAACAAGGCCAAGCGACTCAAATATGCACGAAAACACAGGAACTGGGGTGCAGAAAAATGGCAGCAGGTGCTCTGGACTGATGAGTCAAAATGTGAAATATTTGGCTGTAGCAGAAGGCAGTTTGTTCACCAAAGGGCTGGAGAGGTGAGTGTCTGCAGGCAACAGTGAAGCATGGTGGAGGTTCCTTGCAAGTTTGGGCTGCATTTCTGCAAATGGAGTTGGGGATTTGGTGAGAATGAATGGTCTCCTCAATGCTGAGAAGTACAGGCAGATACTTATCCATCATGCAATACCATTAGGGAGGCATCTGATTGTCCCCAAATTTATTCTGCAGCATGACAACGACCACAAACATACAGCGAAAGTCATTAAGAACTATCTTCAGCGTAAAGAAGAACAAGGAGTCCTGGAGGTGATGGTATGGCCCCCACAGAGCCCTGATCTCAACATCATCGAGTCTGTCTGGGATTACATGAAGAGAGAGAAGCACCCGAGGCTGCCTAAATCCACAGAAGAACTGTGGTTAATTCTCCAAGATGTTTGGGCCAACCTACCTGCCGAGTTTCTTCAAGAAGGGTGTGCAAGTGTACCTAGAAGAATTAATGCTGTTTTGAAGGCAAATGGTGGTCACACCAAATATTGATTTGATGTAGATTTTTCTTCTGTTCACTCACTTTGCATTTTGTTAATTGATAAATATAATCTATTAACATGTCTATTTTTGAAAGCATTCTTACTTTACAGCATTTTTTCACACCTGCCTAAAACTTTTGCATAGTACTGTAAGTATTCAGACCCTTTGCTATGTGACTCGAAATTGAACGCAGGTGCATCCTGTTTCCATTGATCATCCTTGAGATGTTTCTACAACTTGATTGAAGTTCACCTGTGGTAAATTCAATTGATTGGACATGATTTGGAAAAGCACACACCTGTCTATATAAGGTCCCACAGTTGACAGTGCATGTCAGATAAAAACCAACCCATGAGGTCGAAGTAATTGTCCGCAGAGCTCCGAGACAGGATTGTGTCGAGGCACAGATCTGGGGAAGGGTACCAAAAAACATTTCTGCAGCATTGAAGGTCCCCAAGAACACACTGGTCTCCATCATTCTTAAATGGAAGAAGCTTGGAATCAACAAGACTCTTCATAGAGCTGGCCGCCCAGCCAAACTGAGCACTCGGGGGAGAAGGGTCTTGGACAGGGAGGTGACTAAGAACCCAATGGTCACTCTGACAGAGCTCTTATCAGGTAAGACCCAAGTGCAGACTGTGTTGAAGTAACAATGTTTATTGCAACAACAGGGGCAGGCAAAGGTCAAGGCAGGCAGGGGTCGATAATCCAAAGTAGTGGCAAAGGTACAGGATGGCAGGCAGGCTCAGGATCAGGGGCAGGGGCAGGCAGGGTGGTCAGGCAGGCGGGCTCAGAGTCAGGACAGGCAAGGGTCAAAACCAGGAGGACGAGAAAAAGAGAGACTCGGGAAAAACAGGAGCTGAGAAAACGCTGGTTGACTTGAACAAACAAGATGAACTGGCACAGACAGACAGAAAACACAGGTACATTTAGCCAGGGGATAATTGGGGAAGATGGGCGACACCTGGAGGGGGGTGGAGACAAGCACAAGGACAGGTGAAACAGATAAGGGCGTGACAGCTCTAGAGTTCTTCTGTGTAAATGGGAGGACCTTCCAGAAGGACAACCATCTCTGCAGCACTCCACCAATCAGGCCTTTATGGTAGAGTGGTGGTGGAAGCCACTCCTCAGTAAAAGGCACGACAGCCCGCTTGGAGTTTGCCAAAAGGCACTTAAAGACTCTCAGACCATGAGAACCAAGATTTAACTCCTTGAACTCAATGCCAAGAGTCACGTCTGGAGGAAATCTGGCACCATCCCTACGGTGAAGCATAATGGTGGCAACATCATGCTGTGGGGTTGTTTTTCAATGACAGGGACTGGGAGACTAGTCAGGATCAAGACACAAATGAACGGAGCAAAGTACAGAGAGATCCTTAATGAAAACTTGCTCCAGAGTGCTCAGGACCTCAGACTGGGGCAAAGGTTCACCTTCCAACAGGACAACGACCCTAAGCACACAGCCAAGACAACGCAGGAGTGGCTTCGGGACAAGTCTCTGAATGTCCTTAAGTAGCCCAGCCAGAGCCCAGACTTGAACCCAATTGAACATCTCTGGAGAACTCTGAAAATAGCTGTGCAGCAACGCTCCCCATCCAACCTGACAGAGCTTGAGAGGATCTGCTAAGAAGAATGGGAGAAACTCCCCAAATACAGGTGTGCCAAGCTTGTAGTGTCATACCCAAGAAGACTCTGTAATCACTGCCAAAGGTGCTTCAACAAAGTACTGAGTATATATGTGAATGTGATATTTTCATCTTTAAAAAAAAATAAAAAATTTAAAAAATTCCAAAAACCTGTTTTTGCTTTGTGATTATGGGGTATTGTGTGTAGATTGATTAGGGAAATAAACGATTTAATCCATTTTAGAATAAGGCTGTAACGTAAAAAAAAATGTGGAAAAAGTCAAGGGATCTGAATACTTTCCGAAGGCACTGTATATGAAATGTAATTTCCACCACACTCTGTCATTCCCACAATGCTAAGTCATTACCCTCACTGTACATATTTTTGAGGAAAAGGTGTATTATATTACAATGTGAACCTTATATGCTTGTTCTTAAGATAATTCATAAAATAATGCAAAATATTAAGATTTTGATGTGGTAAATACATGTTACTGAGTATCGCCAAGGCATATATGGACATTTAGACATGACAATGATGAATACATATAATTATGAAAACTTCCAAATAGTAAAAAAAAACATTATAAAACGTTTTGTTTATGTGAAATGTTATATAAAATACCTTAGGCAAAATTTCTGTAATTTCCTTATCAACTAAAATAGCAAATTTTATGACGTGGTGGTAATGACATTTCCTCTCTGGTATTTGGGGAATAGTATCATTAAATAGTATGGTCTCAGCCACTATTTAAACTTGTTTCCAGACGAGTGAAGAAAATATTCAGGTTGATAAAAAGTAGTTTCAAGAGGTTTCATTTTCATCATCCAAAAGTGCTCGTATTTGCTAAATCAACCTTATGCTGTTGTTCAAATAAACAAATAAACTACCAGTAGTTTGAAAACTTGGCATCATATTTCTGTCATTCTGCTTTGTTGACACTCCAACCACCCTGCGCCCTAGGTATTCAGCCAATCAGCAGCCTCCACTGGTGTGCGTGCATGTGTACAAATAGAAAGTGAGAGAGGAAGTTTGGGAAATTGAGTGCATTTGAATGCACAGCACTCAGGGAAATCAATTAGGAGGCGCTATTCAGGATTATGATTGTTATTCAAAGGCAGTGTATATTTAACCGGAAGAAAATGAATGGCGGCGGACTGCGCTACGCTAACTCAATGTTAACTTTTATGCCTTTCCAGGAATACCACTCCAAAAAACGATCTTGTAGTATTTTGTTCATTACTTCACTGTTAATACAATCCCTAAGTCAGCAGTCACGTTTTCGAGATGGATAGCAATTTCAGTTCAGAGCAAAAACTTATGATGATGCAAAACGCACCATCATAAGAGTTTTTGTTTTGTTTCTTTGTAAACTTGACTGCTGAGGTATTTTTTTTATATAACCACCATGTGTAAAGGAGGAGTGAGGAGTCCCTATGCAATACTCTTGTCATAATGTACACTGGAGATTGGACATCGTAATGTCACACACGCACACACGACAACATACGCACTATACACACATGTACACATGGATTTTGTGTTGTAGATAATGTGGTAGTAGAGTAGGGGCCTGAGGGAACACACTTAATGTGTTGTGAAATCTGTTTTGAATGTATTGTAATGTTTTTACAATTGTATAACTGCCTTAATTTTGCTGGACCCCAGGAAGAGTAGCTGCTGCCTTGGCAAATGGGGATCCATAATACATACAAATACACACACACACAGCTGTGTATGTGCTCTAGTTCGGCACTCAGCATGTGTGCCAGTATAAGTCCTGAATAGATGCAGTACATACAGACACTGTACTATTGTTCGACTCCATTTCCAAACCATTTGTCTTCCTCTCTTGACACTGGCACACACTGGCATCCTGTGATTCCTCATATCATATCTCCTCACCTCCTTCTCAACCGCATTGGAGGAGACAATCCAAGGTCCCTCCCCTTGGGCCTTCTGCTCCAATGCGTTTTGAGAAGGACGAAAGGAGAGCTGATGCGAGGAATCTAGGAAAGATGAATTGAGAAAGAGCCTGAACCTCCAACAAATGTGACTGAGCGGGATTCATTGAAGGGAGCCTGGTCTGATCTACTTCTGGGGTTAATTAGGTGTTAATAACTACAATACACTGAGCTTGTTAATTACCAATAAATTACAAATATCCATCTGCGTCCCAAATGGCGCTATTCCCTTTAAAGTGCAGTAATTTTGAACAGGTTGCATAGGGTTCTGGTCAAAAAAAGTGCACTACAAAGGGAATAGGGTGCAATTTGTGCTGCATTAGAACCCTTTTAGCCATGAGAACTCCACCTCAATTGCGAAACATTGTATAAAACATGCAATAACTAAACCACTCTGTCTGTGGATTACCGCCGAATAGTTGGAGATTATTTTTGTATTATTATTATTCAACTACATGTACTTACCTGTTACTACCATTGGCTTGCTCATGCAGAAAGAAAACGTCTGCGTCCCAAATGGCACCCATGGGGTTCTGTTCAAAAGTAGTGCACTATAAAGGGCAGGGGTCGGCCCGCAAGAGATTTTTGTAAAATAAATCAATTTTTTTTAAATGAGGGGGAGATTTTTGTTTTGAGTCAAAAAACAAATGTAAAATCATCAGGAATTCTGCTAGAAATGAATTTAATTTAGGAGATCGGTTCCCAAGTATTCTCACAAATTAAAAAAAGAGACGTGATCGTGTCTCAATGTAATGAAGATATGAAACGATTGTTATTTTCAAATCCAATCTCTTTTTGGGTTTATTAATTATCATAATTATGTTACAGTCCCCCCATCATTCGTTCTGACAAAAATCGTGAGTCAGTGCAATCGCGCATTAGATGACTCATTCAGAGTACTACTTTTGACATTTCACATACTTTAAAAAAAAAATTGGCATAGGCACAGCCAGTGAGAGAGAGGTTCTCCCAAATCAATGTAGTCCCTCCTGCACGCACACCCACAGGAGCCGTGCAAACACACAATTTCACACTGTGTATCTCAGATACAGCTATCCAGTTAACAGACAGGCCACTTTCCATCTCACAGGGAAAGCATTGATCCACTCACATATCAGGCAAGAGTGCATCTTCTGAACAGCACATCCTCAAATCACATATCTTTTTAGATGTCTACTGGCTATGTGCCCACAGCTTGTGTCAATCTCTGAGATAAATCTTACAGAACAACCCATTTTAGCAACACAGTGAAACCGAGTAATGACCAATGCAAGTCTGAATGAGAACACAAGGCATACATCCATGTTTAATTGCTGTGGAAACGTTTGTTAGTGGGATTTAAGAATCTATTTTAGGCTTTCCCTGTTGGGGCATATTAGCATAGCTTCTCAATATTGTACAGTTGCAAACTCCAGCTCTACTGGACTCCCGAGTGGCGCAGCAGTCTAAGGCACTGCATCTCAGTGCTTGAGGCGTCACTACAGACACCCTGGTTTGAATCCAGGCTGTATCACAACCGGACGTGATTGGGAGTCCCATAGGGCAGTGCACAATTTGCCCAGGGTCGTCTGGGTTTGGCCGGTGTAGGCCTTCATTGTAAATATGAATCTGTTCTTAAATAAAGGTTACATTTTTAAAAAAAATCCAATAATACTGCTCCCTGATCCAAGAACCCTGGAGTTTACACAGGTCAGGTTTTATCCAAATTCAGCACCTTGACTCTAACCCGTGAGTGGGTTTGCTGTGGCTGCCACTCATTCCCTTTCATACAGAGCCAGGGGGAAACAGACACACATGCATGCATGCACACACACACACACACACACACACACACATAAACCTAACCCTTGCACCTATCTTGCTAGATAGCAAAATCCCCTCTCAATCTTGTTGTCCTAATGGTCCCCTCTGATCTGGACTATAGTGTATGGTTGGTTACCTGGTAGTGATCGCGCCTGCTCTGACTCTGTGGACAGCTGCATTCGGACAACAGGTCACAGCTATTCCCTTTGGCGCGGACCACAGAGTGCCCAGGGCTCCTCCAGGAGCTTTCCGAGCGGGTAGCCATAAGACGGCCCCTCTGCCGGGGAAGGGTAGCACCCCCGGGGACTGAGCCATAGTGGTATCCCTGGGGCGGGTGGTGCTGCCATCCACAAGAGCACGGCACCTCCCCACATCCCCCTCTATCCATCTCCACACAGCAGCTCTGCTGTTTGTTCAGGTAGGCAGCAGTCATCCTGCCCAGCACAATCCCTCCCTCACTACCTCTCTTAAGGTTTCTCGTCTTCCGTGCTCTGTATATGAGGGGTGATGCTTGAGTCCTCTTTGACGATAAATTAACGAACGGCACTGTTTAGTTGGCAGTATGTCACTGCTCTGAAAGAGTGTGTGAGTGAGCGAGTGAGACGCTGCTGTTAGAGTGAGTGGCAACAGCAGCATCAGCTGAGAGAGAGAGAGAGAAGCAGAGATGAAACAGAGGGAGAGAGAGAGAGAAAAGCTGAATTAGATAGAGAGAGGGGGGTAGAGAAGCAGAGATGAAACAAAGGGAGAGAGAGAAAGCTCAATTAGATAGAGAGGGTGAAAGAAGCGCAGATGAAACAGAGGGAGAGAGAGAAAATCTGAAATTAGATAGAGAGAGAGCGCGAGCGAAGCAGAGATGAGCAAAGAGAGAAGGTACTGGCTCTTCTGCGTTGCTGGCCGTGTGCTGGCTGGTAGATCTTGGTCAGTAGATGACTCAACCTGCAGCACAACTTGATTGCATCCATGAATCCAGGCAGAAGCAATCCATGCTCCGAACAGGTAGGAATTTAAGAGCAGAGCCCGCACTACAAATCGGTTCAGGTGGAGACAGCCTCTCTGTATTCAATTAAACATGCTGCCTTCTTTCCCGGCACTTGAGTTTCTACCTTGGTTTGACAACATTACCACCTCTAAACCGCTGTACTAAGAAACACATGATCTGAATCAAGTCTTTTGGACATTTGTATCTGTTACTTATACGCTATGCAAGTGACACGGCAAATAGCCTTGTTGTTTTTGAATTTTGTACGCTTTTTGAATGGTCTTCAATGGGCAAAAACGTAGCGCAATAGTCTTCAGCGCGAAAACTTTATGACTTTAATCTACAAACACTAAGTATTATTTGACCGCATATTTATGAATTGAATGATATAATCGTCAAGCCCATTCAAAAGACCAGGGACATGAACACAGAAGCATGACACAGAAACCAGTCACTTGCACAGGGTATAGCAATGACGTTTGGAAGCTATAGTCCTGCATTGAGATGAATATGTCATTCATATGGTAGACTACATGACATTCATATGGTAGACTACATGACATTCATATGGTAGACTACATGTCATTCATATGGTAGACTACATGACATTCATATGGTAGACTACATGACATTCATATGGTAGACTACATGACATCCATATGGTAGACTACATGACATCCATATGGTAGACTACATGACATTCATATGGTAGACTACATGACATCCATATGGTAGACTACATGACATCCATATGGTAGACTACATGACATTCATATGGTAGACTACATGTCATTCATATGGTAGACTACATGACATTCATATGGTAGACTACATGACATTCATATGGTAGACTACATGACATTAATGATTTTAAAAGGCTATCTCAATACATTTGTTCTTGTCATTTGGACAATGACAATTCATTGTGGACACTGAAATGCATATAAGCACACGGAATGTAGCCTATCAATAAATGACAAACCACAATACACACTCCACGGTTGATAGAATAACACATGAATTAGATGGTCAAATGAATCGTGCAATGGCAAGTATAAGGTCACTGGCGCTTCCTAATTCGATGAATAGTCTATTTTTAAATTCTAGTGTCAGATTTAATTACAAGCAAAGGGCTTTAGATGGAGTAATTGATGCTAAACCGCTCAGGCTAAACTATCCAGCTGCTTTTCAATCAGATTCCACACTGACATATACTACTGCACAACTGTTGATAACAAGTCTAGAAAAAAATAGCTAATAATGAAAATAGAGAACCCCTACCAGAAATGTCACACAAGATGAACACATTCTGTTTCCAATGGTAACATGTTCCATGGCATGTGAAATGAGTTGATAACCTATTTTAAATGCATTTAGGAACTAAAAGGCACACCAGGCTAGCTTTTCAGGTGTTTGTGAAAGCAAATACTGGATGGATTATTTTATTCATATTACAATTCAATTTGTGTTACAATAAAATGTGTTGTGCAATTATTGTACACTGAACAAAAATATAAAGGCAACATGTAAAGTGTTGGTCCCATGTTTCATGAGTTGAAACAAAAGATCCCAGAAATGTTCCATACACACAAAAAGCTTATTTCTCTCACATTTTGTGCACAAATTTGTTTACATCCCTGTTAGTGAGCATTTCTCCTTTGCAAAGATAATCCATCAACCTGACAGGTGTGTCATTCCAAGAAGCTGATTAAACCGCATGATCATTACACAGGTGCACCTTGTGCTGGCAACAATAAAAAGGCCACTCTAAAATCAAATCAAATCAAATTGTATTTGTCACATACACATGGTTAGCAGATGTTAATGCGAGTGTAATGCTTGTGCTTCTAGTTCCGACCATGCAGTAGTATCTAACAAGTAATTTAACAATTTCACAACAACTACCTTATACACACAAGTGTAAAGGAATGAATACGAGTATGTACATATAAATATATGGATGAGCGATGGCTGACCGGCATAGGCAAGATGCAGTAGATGGTATAGAGTACAGTATATACATATGAGATGAGTAATGTATGTACAGTTTTGTCACACAACACAATGCCACAGATGTCTCAAGTTTTGAGGGAGCATGCAATTGGCATGGTGACTGCAGGAATGTCTCTACCATAGGCCACCTCCAATGTCGTTTTAGAGAATTTGGTAGTACATCCTATGAGAAGGAGATGTGTCGTACTGCATGAGGCAAATGATGGTCACACCAGATACTGACTGGTTTTCTACCTTTGTTTTAAGGTATCTGTGACCAATAGATGCATATTTGTGAAAGTCAGATTTTCACGGGTTTTCTTACATGTGAACCTGCTTATCTGATTTTCACAAGTTTTTAACATGTGAAACAGCAAATTTCAACAGCAAACTGCAATTCCCATGAGGTGAAAACATGTTATTCTCATCACATGTGAAAAGGTGGTGTTAACATGTGAACTCCACATTTAATGCATATGGAAATATAGTTTCACAAGTGGAATTTAAGATCAACATGTGAGATCAGCTATTTAATGTATAAATTAAATTTGTTATTTAATGTGAAACTGCAAATTTGAAATCTGTTTTTTTTGGGGGGGCAGGGATCCCAAAAGTTACCATGGATATGTTAAATCACAAGTCTAAAGGATGAATATTGCATGGACAACGTTTTCCTTAGGAAGAGACTGAGAATGAGATGTCACAAGTACTTTGAGCATTATTAGTTACTGGACCTGAAGTGAGCAGACGTTTCTGGTCTCCAAGAGTGTTTAAGGTACTTGTGACATCTCATTCACACAGTCCACCTAGGAAGCTACAAGAAATATCCTATTATTTCAAAGACAAGAGGCAGACTTGTAAAAAAGTGAGAAATAACTATTTTATTTTGCTCTGTGTGATAATAATGGGCAACACTTTATGGGAAATGGATACGGGCTTAGCACTTCACAGGGTCTGAACCATAGCTACTTGGTGTGTGTGTGTTTGTGTGTACTGGGCCATTTTCTCTGAGGAAGTGACAGCAGCGTCTGATGGAGAATACCTCACCAGGGATGGCAGGGTGACAAAGCACAACACTACAGGAAGCAGCTGTGTGAGGCGTATCCATGGCAACAGTGGGCGATATGAAAATGTGTGTGATCCCAACAAGAGTTGAAGAGGCAGGGGGTTTTGATAGCCTTGGTACAACGCACAATAACCACCTTAATTGGACCCAGTGTCAATGGTGACTAGCTTCATGCAGGTAGCCCCCAAGATCAGTGTCTAGGGGCAACTTCACCCTACTCCAACTTAGAGAGATAAGCACTACAATGGAGTAGGATGCACCTAGACAGTGATCTTGGGTCAGTTCTCCTCTGCCCCCCACCCAGATCATAGATCTGTCCTCAAGGGAAATGTCTACTCGGAGCCTACAGAAGACTAGATAACCACACAGGACAGAAATACTTGTACATGACATGGGATACTCTGAACCCTGGTGTCATTGAGAGGTATCAGATATTCTGTTTATATATTAACAGGATTTTATGGATATCAATATAACAATGGCATTGAAAGTTGGGCTCAGAATATGATTATATGGCGATCACTGTGGCCAAGATTATGTTTTGTCAATGACATGAACTACAGAGTACCCTTGATGGTATAACATTTCTGTGGACCACCATAATAAAAGCATGTATAATGCCTTCCCACTACAAGTACTATGCAATACATTACACATGTACTCAACATGCACACACACACACACACACACACACACACACAAACAAACACACTACATACGCTCACACACACACGCATATTGAAGCCAAACACATACACACACACACACACACACACAGAAACACAATCACACTCTCCACATATGCTGCTGCTAGTCTGTTTATTATCTATCCTGATTGCCTAGTCACTTTTACCCCTACCTACATGTACATATTATCTCAACTACCTCGTACCCCTGACCATTGACTCAGTACCGGTACTCATTTTATATAGTCTCCTTATTATTCTTTTATTGTGTTACTATTTCCTTATATATTTTTTTTCTTGCTTTTTAACAGTGCATTGCTGGGAAAAGTCTCATAAGTAAGCAAGTCTACACCTGTTGTATTCGGCGCATGTGACAAACACGAACACATATACACACACACACAGTTTTGTAGACTAACGTTAATCTGCTCTGTTTCCACTATTAATCCATTGCACTCTGCATCTATGGCAGCTCCACTTCATCAGATATCAAGAAGGTGTCCCAATAATCTCTCCTTTCTCCTTCCCTACTTCCCACAAATCTAAAAGCATTGGAGAGGTGGAGGCATGGGCTGGTGGGAGTTTTCACCATATCTTATACCAGTAGTTTCCTTTCAAATCAGTGAAGGGAAGTTAACAAGTGCACACTTTTGGGTAGGAAGTAGAAATAATTGGGACATAGCTACAGTGTGCTGTGCTGTAGCATCAAGCAGATAGATAGTCATCATTACGTCACATGTTGTTACCTATAGGATTCTGTGTGCTAAGTACACATTTGTATGTTTTTCTTTGTATGGAATGTGTATTGATTACTTGTTTGTACATTTCTTTCCTAGATTGCCAATGGTCGTATATAATCTATTGTTCTATAGATGTGGAAATAAAACTGAATGAACACATAATGGACCTTATACAAAATAGGGAGTGACTTCCGGCGCCGACAGAGATGGCAGCCTCGCTTCACGTTCTCAGGAAGCTATGCAGTATTTTGTTTTTTTATGTATTATTTCTTACATTGTTACCCCGGGAAATCTTGTTTTATTACATATACAGTGAGGGAAAAAAGTATTTGATCCCCTGCTAATTTGATCCCCTGCCAACTGACAAAGAAATTATTGGTCTATAATTTTTATGGTAGGTTTATTTGAACAGTGAGAGACAGAATAACAACAAAAAAATCCAGAAAAACGCATGTGAAAAATGTTATACATTTTTATGAGGGAAATAAGTATTTGACCCCTCTGCAAAACATGACTTAGTACTTGGTGGCAAAACCCTTGGTGGCAATCACAGAGGTCAGACGTTTCTTGTAGTTGGCCACCAGGTTTGCACACATCTCAGGAGGGATTTTGTCCCACTCCTCTTTGCAGATCTTCTCCAAGTCATTAAGGTTTTGAGGCTGACGTTTGGCAACTCGAACCTTCAGCTCCCTACACAGATTTTCTATGGGATTAAGGTCTGGAGACTGGCTAGGCCACTCCAGGACCTTAACTTCTTAGGGAGCAGCGCACGAGGTGACCGTTTTGGAGACCCTGGCGTGCCCAAAGTAAAATGCCTCCCATTCAGGCCCAGAAAATAGGATATGCAGATATTTAGTACCATTGGATAGGAAACACTCTGAATTTTCCAAAAGTGTTAACCATTTGTCTGTGAGTATAACAGAACGGATATGGCAGGTGAAACCCTGAGGAATTTCTGTCCTGGAAAAAGTGGTTTTGACACATTGCTCATTTGGAACCCCTCCCTTATGAAAATGCCCTTATAAGGGCATACGAATGCAGTACCTATCGCTTCCTCTGGATGTCAACAGTCTCGAGACACTGTTCAGATTTTTTTTAGATGCTTTTAGAGCAGAGAAGAAGAGGAATCAGGAAGTGCCCCCAGAGATGTCAATAGAAGAGGACGCACGCTCTCGCCAGGCGCGCTCTGTGGTTTTTTCCTTTCTTATAGCCCAGTTTATATTCCGGTTTAAATATTATGCTATTTCTACATAAAAGTGTTCCTAAGGATAGATTTAAAATGATGTTTGATTGTTCTTGGACAAGTTTATAGGTATAAGTTGAACGAGTTCTCTTCACGTTTCAATGGACGAGTGGAGGCTGTAGTTTCTGATTATAACGCGCGAACCAAACTGAGATTTATGGATATAATACATGACTTTTTCTAACAAAAGAACCATGGATTGTCTTCGTTGGACACTTGGGAAGCCATCAGCAGAAGTTCTTCAACAGGTAATTGATTTGTTTTCGCTGTGAAATGTGTTTTGTGTGAACCGTGAAGGCTAATGAATTCATGGTAATGGAAAAATAGTGAAGGTGCTACCCTCAAACAATCAAATGTGGTGCTTTCGCCGTAAAGCCTTTTTGAAATCTGANTGCTTCTTCTTGAGCCACTCCTTTGTTGCCTTGGCCGTGTGTTTTGGGTCATTGTCATGCTGGAATACCCATCCACGACCCATTTTCAATGCCCTGGCTGAGGGAAGGAGGTTCTCACCCAAGATTTGACGGTACATGGCCCCGTCCATCGTCCCTTTGATGCGGTGAAGTTGTCCTGTCCCCTTAGCAGAAAAACACCCCCAAAGCATAATGTTTCCACCTCCATGTTTGACGGTGGGGATGATGTTCTTGGGGTCATAGGCAGCATTCCTCCTCCTCCAAACACGGCGAGTTGAGTTGATGCCAAAGAGCTCCATTTTGGTCTCATCTGACCACAACACTTTCACCCAGTTGTCCTCTGAATCATTCAGATGTTCATTGGCAAACTTCAGACGGGCATGTATATGTGCTTTCTTGAGCAGGGGGACCTTGCGGGGCACTGCAGGATTTCAGTCCTTCACGGCGTAGTGTGTTACCAATTGTTTTTTTGGTGACTATGGTCCCAGCTGCCTTGAGATCATTGACAAGATCCTCCCGTGTAGTTCTGATTCCTCACCGTTCTCATGATCATTGCAACTCCACGAGGTGATATCTTGCATGGAGCCCCAGGCCGAGGGAGATTGACAGTTCTTTTGTGTTTCTTCCATTTGCGAATAATCGCACCAACTGTTGTCCCCTTCTCACCAAGCTGTTGGTGATGGTCTTGTAGCCCATTCCAGCCTTGTGTAGGTCTACAATCTTGTCCCTGACATCCTTGGAGAGCTCTTTGGTCTTGGCCATGATGTAGAGTTTGGAATCTGATTGATTGATTGCTTCTGTGGACAGGTGTCTTTTATACAGGTAACAAACTGAGATTAGGAGCACTCCCTTCAAGAGTGTGCTCCTAATCTCAGCTCGTTACCTGTATAAAAGACACCTGGGAGCCAAAAATCTTTCTGATTGAGAGGGGGTCAAATACTTATTTTCCTCATTAAAATGCAAATCAATTAATAACATTTTTCACATGCGTTTTTCTGGATTTTTTTGTTGTTATTCTGTCTCTCACTGTTCAAATAAACCTACCATTAAAATTATAGACTGATAATTTTTTTGTCAGTGGGCAAACGTACAAAATGAGCAGGGGATCAAATACTTTTTTCCCTCACTGTAGCAGGGAGGAATTATTGGATATAAGAGCAACGTCAACTTACCAACATTACGACCAGGAATACGACTTACCCGAAGCGGATCCTCTGTTTGGTCCACCAACCAGGACAATAAGGGGTAGACGGGGCGGTCTTCTGATCAGGCTCCGAAGACGGGCACATCGCGCACCGCTTCCGAGTATACTACTTGCCAATGTCCAGTCTCTGGACAACAAGGTAGACGAAATCCGAGCAAGGATTGCCTTCCAGAGAGACATCAGCGACTGCAACATTCTTTGCTTCACGGAAACATGGCTCACTCAGGACACATTATCAGAGTTGGTACAGCCACCTGGTTTCTCCACGCATCGTGCTGACAGAAACAAACATCTATCTGGTAAGAAGAAGGGCGGGGGTGTGTGCCTTATGATTAACGAGTCGTGGTGTGATTATAACAACATACAGGAACTCAAGTCCTTTTGTTCACCTGACATAGAATTCCTTACAATCAAATGCTGACCGCATTATCTACCAAGAGAATTCTCCTCGATTATAATCACAGTCGCGTATATCCCCCTCAAGCTGACACATCGACGGCACTGAAAGAAATTCATTGGACTCTATGTAAACTGGAAACCACATATCCTGAGGCTGCATTTATTGTGGCTGGGGATTTTAACAAGGCTAATCTGAAAACAAGGCTCCCTAAATTTTATCAGCATATCGAATGTGCGACCCGGGCTGGTAAAATCCTGGATCATTGTTAACCAGAGACAAAGTAGAGTCACAATTCAACGGCTCAGACACGAGAGGAATGTGGCAGGGTCTACAGTCAATCACGGACTACAAAAAGAAAACCAGCCCCGTTGCGGACCATGATGTCTTGCTCCCAGACAAACTAAACAACTTCTTTGCTTGCTTTGAGGACAATACAGTGCCACCGACATGGCCCGCTACCAAAACCTGCGGGCTCACAACACCGCAACCAACGTGAGTAAAACATTTAAGCGTGTTAACCCTCGCAAGGCAGCCGGCCCAGATGGCATCCCTGGCCGTGTCCTCAGAGCATGCGCAGACCAGCTGGCTGGTGTGTTTACGGACATATTTAATCAATCTTTATCCCAGTCTGCTGTTCCCACATGCTTCAAGAGGGCCACCATTGTTCCTGTTCCCAAGAAAGCTAAGGTAATTGAGCTAAATGACTATCGCCCCGTAGCACTCACTTCCGTCATCATGAAGTGCTTTGAGAGACTAGTCAAGGATCATATCACTTCCATCCTACCAGACACCCTAGACCCACTCCAATTTGCTTACCGTCCCAATAGGTCCACAGAAGACGCAATCGCAATCACACTGCACACTGCCCTAACCCATCTGGACAAGAGGAATACCTATGTAAGAATGCTGTTCATCGACTACAGCTCAGCATTTAACACCATAGTACCCTCCAAACTCGTCATTAAGCTCGAGACCCTAGGTCTCGACCCCGCCCTGTGCAACTGGGTCCTGGACTTCCTGACGGGCCAGCCCCAGGTGGTGAGGGTAGGAAACAACATCTCAACCCCGCTGATCCTCAACACTGGGGCCCCACAAGGGTGCGTTCTCAGCCCTCTCCTGTACTCCATGTTCACCCATGACTGCGTGGCCAAGCACGCCTCCAACTCAATCATCAAGTTTGCTGACGACACTACAGTGGTAGGCTTGATTACCAACAACGACGAGACGGCCTACAGGGAGGAGGTGATGGCCCTCGGAGTGTGGTGTCAGGAAAATAACCTCTCACTCAACGTCAACAAAACTATGGAGATGATCGTGGACTTCAGGAAACAGCAGAGGGAGCACCCCCCTATCCACATCGACGGGACAGTAGTGGAGAAGGTGGAAAGTTCCTTGGCATACACATCACAGACAAACTGAAATGGTCCACCCACACAGACAGCGTGGTGAAGAATGCGCAACAGCGCCTCTTCAACCTCAGGAGGCTGAAGAAATTTGGCTTGTCACCAAAAACACTCACAAACTTCTACAGATGCACAATCGAGAGCATCCTGTTGGGCTGTATCACCACCTGGTATGGCAACTGCTCCGCCCACAACCGTAAGGCTCTCCAGAGGGTAGTGAGGACTGCACAACGCATCACCGGGGGTAAACTACCTGCCCTCCATGACACCTACACCACCCAATGTCACAGGAAGGCCAAAAAGATCATCTAGGACAACAACCACCCGAGCCACTGCCTGTTCACCCTGCTATCATCCAGAAGGCGAGGTCAGTACAGGTGCTTCAAAGCTGGGACCAAATGTATCACCAGCCACTTTAAACAATTTTGTATATAATGTTTACATATCCGACATTACTCATATCAAATGTATACACTGTAATCTATACCATCTACTGAATCTTGCCTATGCCGTTCGGCCATCGACTCAAATGTCTAGCCACTTTAATAATTATAATCGGATGGAATAAATGTATCACTAGCCACTTTAAACGATGCCATTTATATAATGTTTACATATCCTACATTACTCATCTCATATGTATATACTGTATTCTATACCATCTACTGCATCTTGCCTATGCCGGTCAGCCATCGCTCATCCATATATGTATATGTACATACTCGTATTCATTCCTTTACACTTGTGTGTATAAGGTAGTTGTTGTGAAATTGTTAGATTACTTGTTAAATACTACTGCATGGTCGGAACTAGAAGCACAAGCATTTCGCTACACTCGCATTAACATCTGCTAACCATGTGTACATGTGTATGTGACAAATAAATGTTGATTTGATTTGATTTGAAATACAGCCATTATGATTCTGAATCCAGGCTTGAAGGGTAGGAAGAGAAAGTGCTCCAGAAAAAAAGTGCTGACATTTTCCTAATGTTTAACTTTTAACTCTGTTATGAAATACTTTTTTCTTATCCCGGAACGTCTCGGGAAAGTCAAGAAAACTTGTCTCATGACAATGCCAAGAGTGAAAAAGTCAGCTTCCATAGCTGAGAAGCTTCTTTGGTTGCAGTTAACCATTAAAGATGGAGAGTTACATAATTCCTGCAGACATTGGTGTCAGTCTCTGCCAGCTCAATGTTTGTGCGGGCTTAATTACATTTTGAAAGGCCTCCCACTCTGAGGCTGACAGGAGTGTAAATGGATACTAACTGTGTCTGACAGCATCAGTGCTGGGGGAATTACCTGTGGGGTTGACAGAAATTCTGAGTCTCATAACCGGGCCATAGCTCACCAATGCCCCCTGCAGGCCTTGTGGGAAGATTTCTCCACTGAGTCACTGTTGGCAAGCTAACTAGTTCTGTGACGAGTGACTAACCACTAATGGTTAAGGTTAGAATTGGGGGAAGGGAAACTCCTATATCTGTACCTAGGGGAAACTTCATCAATTGACTAAGCTACTGCATATTGAGATTCCTGTCTAGACTCCTAAATTGCTTCAAAACGTAGGTCTGTCAGACCTTTCTCTGTTTTATTAACGGCACAATCTCTAATTTCAACAGCCTGACTCTGCCACTTTGTTTCAGATGGATGAAGGACGGGGCTGGGGAAATGTAACTATTTATTCATAGATAGAGCTATGGATGCAATGATTGACAGTCTATGAGATCGGCATGATTGTTTTGAAGCCATTACGTTTTTTGTCAAAGACTCAAATTACAAAAAAACTAAACATCGGACTACTAAAGCCAGAATTTGAGGGTTGTCACAAGACTATTCACAAAGTTAACTTGTTGACTCATTGATCATGTATTGAATCAATTGCAGATGATGCAAGTGCATTTGACTTGCACAGCAGTGAGTACCGAATAGGAGTTGACATTATTAACGGAATTCCATTTAGAATAAAGATTAAGTAAGGAAATAACAAAACTTCATGGTCGAATTGCTGCAAAGAAAACACTACTAAAGAACACCAATAAGAAGAAGAGACTTGCTTGGGCTAAGAAATCTGTTGTTTGGTCCGATGAGTCCAAATTTGAGATTTTTGGTTCCAACCGCTGTGTCTTTGTGAGACGCAGAGTAGGTGAATGGATGATCTCTGCACGTGTGGTTCCCACCGTGAAGCATGGAGAGGGAGGTGTGATGGTGTGGGGGTGCTTTGCTGGTGACACTGTGATTTATTTAATTCAAGGTACACTTAACCAGCATGGGTACCACAGCATTCTGCAGCAATACGTCATCCCATCTGGTTTGCGCTTAGTGGGACTATCATTTGTTTTTCAACAGGACAATGACCCAACACAACTCCAGGCTGTGTAAGGGCTATTTGACCAAGAAGGAGAGTGATGGAGTGCTGCATCAGATGACCTGGCCTCCACAATCACCCGACCTCAACCCAATTGAGATGGTTTGTGATGAGTTGGACCGCAGAGTGAAGAAAAAGCAGCCAACAAGTGCTCAGCTTATGTGGGAACTCCTTCAAGACTGTTGGAAAAGTATTCTTCATGAAGCTGGTACAGAGAATGCCAAGAGTGTGCAAAGCTGTCATCAAGGCAAAGGGTTTTTTGGTTACTACATGATTCCATATGTGTTATTTCATAGTTTTGATGTCAATAATGTAGAAAATAGTAAAAATAAAGAAAAACCCTTGAATGAGTAGGTATGTCCAAACTTTGGACTGGTACTGTGCCTATTCGTCTTGGACAGTGTCCTCCTGCTGAATATCTACCAACTCACTTTCCCCCCTTGGGTATTATAGTAAGTGTTTCCTTATACCATGAAGTAAAAGACAATTAGGGGCAGAGCACTAGTCCTATCTTCTTCAATGCCACTCCTCTCACAAACCATTTGACCCCCTCAACAGTCACCCAGGTTAAAACCTGATAGGTCAATTACTGGGGCCATTCCACTCTGTTGAACAGTGCTTGGCCACTCGAACCTCAGTCACAAGGAAGCAGAGCCTTGTCCTCAAGCCTCTGGCACAAAGGGAGCATACTAAGAGAAAGACATGGTGACTATATCTAAACAACTAAATGGCTTGATTATGTTCTGCATTATCTTCAAAGAGATAATGTTATATAAATAATGTTCACAATAGATGCACAGAAAGAAACCGATACGGAGCCTATGGTAGTATAATATCAGAGAAAAAAGCAGTCTGGCAGATCAAGCATGTCTTGATAGACCAAGTGCTGCCGTTTCTTAAGCAGAGCGTTGAGGGGGAGATACACCAGTACTTCATTAGATGTCCACATGGCGGCACTGGTAGCTCAGTTTTTATGTTTTGTAGACAAGTGATCACATTGTATATGCCAGGAGGCTGCTGAGGGGAGCACAGCTCATAATAATGGCTGTAACGGAGGAAATGGAACCATTTGTTTGAAGTTTTTGATACCATTCCAGTAATTCTGCTCCAACCATTACCACAAGCCCGTCCTCCCCAATTAACATGCCACCAACCTCCTGTATAATGTTTACCCCAGTTTAGATCCATCGTAAAGTGCTGTGAAATGAATACTCAAACTCTACATGAGACTATGACAATATGAGACCACAAAGTACATGACACTTCCTATAGAGCTGAGCGAAAGACATATGGAAATGTATAGACCATAGGGACTACACTCACTTGACTGCTGGGGATGGCAGAAGGACTGAACCACAGCATTAAATCTTACTGAGATATCTAAATAGCTTGACCACAGTGTACATGTGATTTGTGTAAACAGAGTGGAAATTTCATCACAACCTGGGCACGAACTCACAACCCTCTGCACACCAATACAACACAACTCAAGAAGTACTGTGAATACTTCTGCGTTTCTTGGGTCAGTGGCGACAGAACTTCTAGGTCTCCGAGCTGGCGTCATCACAATGGCAGCTACTACTAGTTCACTCACAGCTGACTAGCTATTGATTCCACGCATGCATTCACATACACACAACTTCGAACGCACACTTTCCCTAACAGGATACACAGAGGGCAGTAGAGCATAACCAGTCTTTGAACCTTACACATCCACGTTCCAACGCACGCACACACTTTCCTACACACACATCCCTACACACACACACACACAGCACCACTTAGCCAATTTAGTGCAGCAAGAGGAGCCATTCCAGCTCTCTGGTTTAGATTTTAAAGACCTGTCAGGGGGACGTCAGAAGCCCTCTGATGACGTGACCTGACCTTGGCCCTGCAGAAATGGAGGGACAGTGAATTCGGAATTAGAGAGACGCTGGATCTGACCTTCTAACCCGGGTCTAAGTAATTCCATTTTGATGAAGCAGACGGACTTCTATTGTAAAGGGTATACCTAAAGAGCTACATGCCAAATGAAAAGCTGATGATTTAATGGCAAATGGCAAAGGTGAGGCGCTGAGCTATTCTAAAGTATTCTATCGAGATGTGGTGGCGGCTGATTAGAGATTTACCAGCGGGAGATTCAGAGCAGGATGCCGGGTTGGACCCCATGGTGTTATTTTTTTTTCTCATTTTGGTTAAGCCATTTTTTAAAGATCTAATGTAGATTATCAGCTTGGTGGGTATATTCCTGATGCAAAGATACAGTATGGTCATAGCATATTAGCAATATATCACCCAAATTATAAATTACAAATCTACCTACATTTTAGATGTGGGTTTATTTACCTGGCTCCAGATTAGCTTTGCATTGTTGAGTCTGGGGAGCAGTAGGTTGCCTGGCAAAAGCAACAGACTCTGGCTGAAACCAGTTCTCAAGCCCCCAGACCAATGTGTTGTACCAGGAGCAACACTGGCGACAACATGTAGGGTGTCCATATTAGGAAGTTGTGCTGAGACTAAGGCTGTCCTAACATGGGCAATGTAGGCATGTGACAAACAATCCAAGCTACACACATACAGTGCATTCGGAAAGAATTCAGACCCTTATTCAGACCCTTAAGAAGTAGACTTTAACTTTTTCCACCTTTTGTTATGTTACAGCCTTATTCTGAAATTGATTAAATTCAATATTGTTCCTCCTCAGTCTACACACAATACTCCATAATGACAAAGCGAAAACAGGTTTTTAGAAATTATTGCAAATATGTATATGTAAATACGTTTACTATTATTTATTTTTTAAGTATTGAGACTCAAAATTGAGCTCAGGTACATCCTGTTCCATTGATCATCCTTGAAATGTTTCTACAACTTGGAGTCCACCTGTTGTAAATTCAATTGATTGGACATGATTTGGAAAGGCACACACCTGCCTATATAAGGTCCCACAGTTGACAGTGCATGTGTCGAGGCACAGACCAAGGGAAGGACAACAAAAAATGTCTGCAGCATTGAAGGTCCCCAAGAACACAGGGGCATCCATCATTCTTACATAGATAAAGTTTAGAACCACCAAGACTCTTCCTAGAAATGTTCGCCTGGCCAAACTGAGCAATCGGGGGAGAAGGGCCTTGGTCAGGGAGGTGACCAAGAACCCGATGGTCACTCTGAAGGAGTTCCAGAGGTCTTCTGTGGAGATGGGAGAACCTTCCAGAAGGACAACCATCTCTGCGGCACTCCACCAATCAGGCCTTTATGGTAGAGGCCAGACGGAAGCCACTCTTCAGTAAAAGGCACATGACAGCCCGCTTGGAGTTTACCAAAAGGCACCTAAAGACTCTCAGACCATGAGAAACAAGATTCTCTGGTCTGATGAAACCAAGATTGAACTCTTTGAACTAAATGCCAAGCGTCACATCTGGAGGAAACCTGCCACCATCCCTACGGTGAAGCATGGTGGTGGCAACATCATGCAGGGGGATGTTTTTCAGCAGCAGGGACTGGGAGACTAGTCAGGATCAAGGGAAAGATGAACGGAGCAGAGTACAGAAAGATCCTTGATGAAAACCTGGTCCAGAGCATTCAGGATCCTGAGACTGGGGTGAAGGTTCACCTTCCAACAGGACAACGACCGTAAGCACACAGCCAAGACAACACAGGAGTGGCTTTGGGACAAGTCCCTGAATGTCCTTGAGTGGCCCAGCCAGAGCCCTGAAAATAGCAGCGACACAGTGACGCTCCCCATCCAACCTAATAGAGCTTGAGAGGATCCCAAATACAGGTGTGCCAAGCTTGTAGCATCATACCCAAGAAGACTCGAGGCTGTAATCACTGCCAAAGGTGCTTCAACAAAGTACTGAGTAAAAGGTCTGAATACTTATGTAAACGTGATATTTCAGCTTTTTATTTTTAATAACTTAGCAAAAATGTATACAAACCTGTTTTTGCTTTGTCATTATAAGGTATTGTATGAGGGGGAAAAAACTATTTAATTCATTTTAGAATAAGGTTGTAATGTAACAAAATGTGGAAAAAGTCAAGGGGTCTGAATACTTTCTGAATGCACTGTATATAACCACACACATGCATTAACAAATGAAGTAGAACATATTTTTGGTCACACTTTATTTGGATAGTTTGGATTTTCCATCTACAGATGGTCGTACTGTCAAAAAACTGTTGATAAGCAACTGCTTGCTAAGATTTGGTTAGGGTTAGGGTTTGGTTAGAATAAGGGTTAGGGTAAGGGTAAGGGTTTGGGTTAGGTTAACGCTAGGATAAGGTTTATAGCTACTTAGTTTAAATGTTACTAATAGTCTATAGAGCATCTACAGCTTTTTTTCTAAAAGATCCACTGCTTGTAGTATGTGCTGTCAGTTGTATAAAAATATTTGAAATATCCAGTCATAAACATATTGACACATAGCAAACAAAATGTCCTGGTAAATGTCCAAGCATTATGCATTCCCAACAAACATATTTATAAAAAAAAAATATATATATATTTGTATTTTACCCCCGATCATGGCTCATTGCTGCAACCCCCCAACGGGCTCTGGAGAGGTGAAGGTGGAGTCATGCGTCATCCGAAACATGACCCGCCTAACCGCGCTCCTTAACACCCGCCAGCTTAACCCGGAAGGCAGCCGCACCAATGTGTCGGAGGAAACACTGTTCAACTGGCATCCGGGTTCAGCCCGCAGGCACCCGGCCCACCACAAGGAGTCGCTAGAGCGCGATGAGCCAAGTAAAGCCCCACCGGCCAAACCCTCCCCTAACCCAGACGACGCTGGGCCAATTGTGCGCCGTCCTATGGGACTCCCGACCACGGCTGGTTGTGGCACAGCAAGTGATATGAACCCGGGACCATAGTAACACCTCTAGCACTACTGCATGCAATGCAGTGCCTTAGACCGCTGCGCCACTGGGGAGCCCCAAACACATTTTTTTATTCCTTTTTTCAAGCTGAATGGACAGTATTGCATTGCTCTAGCATGACTGTGCAACAAACATTCTGCTTTACAATACTGTTGGCTCTTGGCCAGATACCCAAGCACTTTGTGGAGCAAAAAAACATACAGGATAGGTCAATACAACAAAGAGAAGCGCAGCGCTCCCTCTGAACGGCCATAATAACACTTCCGTGACTCCATCCAATGCTGCACTAGCAGCAATGAAAGGCTATTAGCAAACTCCATTTAAATAGATGGAAGGTCAGTCAAAATTAAATGGAAGGTCAGTTAAACTCCATTCCATTCAAACACCATTCACCTGCATTGCTTGCTGCTTGGGGTTTTAGGCTGGGTTTCTGTACAGCACTTTGTGATCAGCTGATGTAAGAAGGGCTTTATAAATACATTGTATTGATTGATTCAAATAGATGGAAGGTCAGTCAAAGTCAAACTTATTTTTCAAACACAGCATATACAGTATAAAGTTTATTGGCTTTTTTTTGTTAAACTAAAACATTTTTTTATTTTATTGTACTGTACGTATCTGTACTGTACGTCCCTCATTCATAAATATCACATCATCAATTGTGTTTACAGATACCGTTTACCTCCATGCACCTCCATACCGTGACACATTTCAGCTTGTCATTTCATTTGGTAAATATGAAGTGCTATTATCTCCACAAGACATTTTCATCTCTATAAATCATTCTGGTGATAAGAGGCCTGCTCCGTACATAATATATCCTGAGCTCCAGTAGGTACAGATCTAGGATCAGCTTCCCCTCCCCAATCCTAACCTAAACCATTAATAGGGAAAAATAAAAACGGACCCACGATCAGTGGCAACTTCACCCTACTCAATATATTGAAGGCTGACCTGAGGATAGCTGACACTGCCGCTACTACCTCGATGTCTCTTCAGTAGCCTCTCTGTCAGGGTCTGCTTCCACTTGCGGATGGTTACCAGCGAGGGCCCCTTGAGGGGCCTGACTTCAGGCGTGCGGCAGCTCCTCAACATATCTATGGACAGACGCTTGTGCAGGAGCCACCTTAGATCCACACCTTAGATCCACACCTTAGATCCACACCTTAGATCCACACCTTAGATCCACACATTTGACCCACACCTTAGACTGCAGTTGGTTAAGGGCTTGTAAGTAAGCATTTCACGGTAAGGTCTACACTTATTGTATTCGGCGCATGTGACAAATAAAGTTTGATTTGATTTGATTAGATCCACACCTTAGATCCTTCCTGGGGGGGAAACAACTTGGTCCGTGCTCCCCAGCTCGCCGGGATCTCTCCTGATCTGTCAGTCAAACGACAACCCTCATTATGGATGGCTGATAAAATACCATGTTCCCCGGGCCTTTGCCAGCTGTCATCTCGCTTTGAAAGCCAGCATATTTCCTTCCATCAGCTTTGTGCCAGCATGTGGAGTAGAAAGGGAAGGCCAGAGGTGTCAGCCAAACTCCGCCTGGTACCCCTGCCTCTCCTTGTATCCTGGCATTGGGTGAGCCTGCACTGGGGCCTACACTGGGATCTTTGTATTCTGGACAGATGGTTGAAACAGGGCAGGGAAAGCTGCCTGGACGCAACTCTTGCGACACATACTCAATATATCTGATTGGATGAGAGCAGCACACAGGCCACAGAGGTGGATCCGATTGGATTAGTCAAGGGAGGAGTCGGACGGGCCAATGTAAATCACAGAGACACATAATTAAAGCCAGAGGGAGACCAGCTCTGTCAGAAGGCCAAAACAAGATTAGAGGGGATCAATGGAGCATTCAAGAGGAGGAGCACTCCACTCACACCACAACGTACCACACTCTCTCTCACACACACACACTTTAGATGTGTGTATTGTTGTGAATTGTTAGATATTACTGCACTGTTGGAGCTAGGAACACAAGCATTTCGCTACACCCGCAATAACATCTGCTAAATATGTGTATGTGACCAATAAAATTTGACTTGGCACACCACAATATATCACACTCTCTCTCTCTCACACACACACACACACACACACACACACACACACACACACACACACACACACACACACACACACACACACACACACACACACACACACACACACACACACACACACACACACACACACACACACACACACACACACACACACACACACACACACACACACACACACACACACACACACACACACACACACACACACCATGAGCTCACACACACACGGACACAAAGTTCTTGACAGAACAGTGTAGCGCAGGAGCTAACAAGTAGAAAAATGACAAAAGGGTAAAACAACAAAGCTTGCCTGGACCGCCAGAAGGCAAATCAAATTGAAACAAAACACAGGTTCAAAGCTAATTGAAAATTCGCCAGAATAGGCTGGCGTAAACCTTTCCCTCCATGTGATTGGGGCAATTTAGAGGAACCAAGGATATGTCCCAAATGGTACCCTGTTCCCTGTATATAGTGCACTACTTTGATCAGAGCGCTATGGGCCATGGTCAGAAAGTAGCGAAAGTGGTGCACTATATAGGGAATAGGGTGCCATTTGGGACGCGCACCAAATCACTGAGGCCAGGGCAAAATGAGATGCGCAGCAGGAAGCAACTTCATTTGTGTGACCATCATTTCCTTCTGTTTGGATTACTGTTAAGAGCAGGTCTCTCTCTCATTCACCCTCCACCCCCCTCTTCTCCTCTTCCCTCTCTCCACACCCCAATCTCTCTTGTTCTGTGTCCTACTCATACCCCCCCTCTCTCTCTCTGTCTCTGTCTGTGTTTCTCTCTCTCTGTCTCTCATGTCTGGGTATATGTTTATGAGTGGGTTGGGCTGTAAGAAATGTGTAGCTGGGGAGCTCTGATTGCCTGGGAGCTGTCATGCCCTCTTCCTCCGTGCCTCATTGTGGCTGGGGGATTATCCGACTCTGGCCCAGCACCGATAACACAGCTAAGCGCAGCACAGAGTAAGGCTGAGACTCAGAGCATCAGCTTGCTTGGAATACAGAGCAGAGGAGGCTGTAGGGCGGAGATATGGGAGGGCGGGCTCATCATAATGTCTGGAATAGAATATTTGGAATGGTGTCAAACACATGGAAACCAGGTTCTTGACCGTGTTTGATGCCTGTCCATCCATTCCAATCCAGCCATTACAATGAGCCCGGCCTCCTATATCTCCGCCCACCAGCCTCCTCTGCTTTCCCCAAACAGCTACTGGCACTCCCGACTCTTAAAGCAGAACAGATCTCGTTTGAGAGTACCCAAAACCCCATGTCCCATAATGTTTATAAGACTGCTGCTGCTCATCTTAAAGTGTGTCTGGCATTTTGTGCTTTGTATCTCCCAGCTGCCTGATACTTGCTGCGTCATTTATAATGGATGGAGTTTGTTCCCACACAGCGGTCAGACACAACCAGCAGATCCTGTGAATCAGAGCGGACCCACAGTAGGGGGAGGGGGGGGCAGAGAGAGAGAGAGAGAGAGAGAGAGAGAGAGAGAGAGAGAGAGAGAGAGAGAGAGAGAGAGAGAGAGAGAAAAGTTCTCTAATATTAGGTAATGTAATAACTTTTATATTTGAGATTATGAGTATAATAATAGTAATAATAATAATAATAAAAAGAGATTAGCACACCAAGACCCCATCTGAAATCTGTATCCTGAGAGTTGAGTTCCCTAAATATTAGCAAAATGTTGCCTTTTCGATAGAATTTCTATATATTTTCTATAGCCTCTAAAACCTAAACCTTGTCAAACATCAAAGATGTCCTACTTGCTTTCTCTAATTCATTTCTAAACAGCACAACAACAGCCACAATCACTTTCAGGTTCAATTCGGAACATAATGGAACCAAATCATATGGCCAACAACAGAGAAAAGAGCTCTTGTGATGTTCAAGTGGGCCCCACTAATATCAAAGTGGTCTCGATGAGATGTTCAAAGCATTGCACCGCCCAGACGTATATCCTTCTTCCACAGCTGCCCTGCAAACCACATCAGAGCCAGCTGCATCAGCAGAAAATGCATTCAAGAACAGTCTGAATGAACCAATAAAGGGCTCTGCAGTAGCTTGACCTTTCCTTTCCGTAACTTTCTGATGCCTCTTATGTCCAGGTTGTTCCACCATTCGGCAGCTGTCTGCTAAATTGATCCTTACAATGCCCTTTGAAATAAAGCACAGTTTGCAGAGCACAGCTGTGGGGACGTTTGATAATGTGGCATTTGGAAGGACTGCCTGCCAGCCTGCCTTTTGAAGTGGAGAGCGCAGGTAGAACCTGATGGTCAGCTTACTGAGAAGGTAGGAGCCACTTTCCTCTTCCCATACAATTGTATACAAACACATAAACAAGAGCTGCAATGTGCTCTAGGGTTGTCTAGAGGTAATGCTACAGTCTCCAGCAACATATCTACAGTGTCAGCATGGGTTCCAATCTGGCCTACTGGCCTTTGACACAACCTTCACCTCGGTAATCTTCTCTCTATTTGTTCAATAAGAAATATTGAGACAGTATCTGTCTCTCCAGACATTGATGTAAGAGGAAAGCCTTATTCGACGACAACATTGAACAGTAATTCAAATCGTAACTGTTTATTATGGCCATATTACCCTTAATCCAAGCTCTTGACCCAAATAGGACATCAGTTTGTAGTAAAAACAGACTCCTGAGCAGACCAATTCTCTGGCCACTTGGCCAGATGTCTTGGTATTCACTGTGCATGTCAAGAAGAATACACACCAAACAAAGAATAAAATAAAGTAGCTGATGTTATGCGCAGCTATAAATGCATTTGCATCTTACTGACAGTGCACGAGCCACGAAAACACAACCAACCTATATATCATCCAGTGATACAATCAAAACATGTTCCCTCAGTATGCAGTGCTCTATATATTCTAGTTACAGCTCCAATCATTGCTTTTTTACCTTTATTTTACTAGGCAAGTCAGTTAAGAACAAATTCTTGTTTTCAATGACAGCCTAGGAACAGTGGGTTAACTGCCTGTTCAGGAGCAGAACAACAGATTTGTACCTTGTCAGGTCTGGGAATTGAACTTGCAACCTTTCGGTTACTAGTCCACCGCTCTAACCACTAGGCTACCCTGCCTACCCAGTGGTCTTAGTCCACAGTATCTACTATTATGCTCGTCTTTACCATGCCCAGGCATAAAGGTCAAAAGTCAACAGAGACATCATGAAATATTGATTAGAACCTTGAATTTAAAATACTGTGCTATGTAATACTTTTTCGAAAAGTTTACTGCACTTTCTCTTTGGTATGATGGCAGCCTTCCTTGGGCCTGAATACATTGGCTCTCTGGCCTCTCTCACCTTGCTGAAACCTGTCAGGTAATAATTAATAATGCCAGTGTATGCTAATGGATTTGGTGTCGAGGCTGCCAAGGCTTTTTATGAGCTGGCAAAATGTATCCTAAACTGGCCGCACTCTAATGGAGAGATAAGGACCCACGGGAATAGTTGGTCATTTAATGCTGGGTGGCAGGCAGAAGGATTTGGCTGTCAAGAGGAGCATAAAATCACAGTACACCTCCCGATGACACCCCTCAACTAAACCTCACCTCCCTCTCCAGGTTCTGTGGACTGCTGATGAGACACTTTAGAATAAAAGCTGTTGTGGCCTGGTGGTAATGCTGCAGCCTCTGGCACACTTGTCTACGTGTTGGCATAGGCCTACTTGCCCTTTGACACAACCTCTCTCTATCTTTCCCTACTGTCATCCTCTCTCTCCATCTGTTAAATCAGACAATACCTGTCATCATAGCTACAAAAGTCATAAACATAACCAGAGCTTGATGTTACATCAATGACAGGTCACATTGCCATCTTGCTAATAGATTGATGTTGAAGAATGTGATGTAGTTTGTCATTAGCTGTCATTACATGTTGAGCTCTAGAAGTCACATGTATGAAACCCTGCAGCTATTATGATGTGGCATTAGTATGTGGCATTAGCATGTGTCACCTCACATTCTAGTGTAAGCACTCTATAACATTGTGTGTTATTGAGCTGCCACAGTAAGTGATGGTATAGAGAATAGTACAAGAGGGAAGTAAGTTTGGTTGGTTTCAAGTATCTAAAAGTCAATATCAAGGCCTTGCTGACAAAATTAATTCTTTACCCTACATTGGGAGAATTGTCTGAGCCTCTACAATACATCAAACTCTCCATGTATAGTTCCTACGCATGACAAGCAAGTAGAGAGGATATCAACTTGAGTACCTGAGTTTCATGATAGATCCAACTGACGACTAATTAGCAGCAGGTCATGTGTAGCTCAATCTGCAACTCCTAAGATTGTAGGTTTTATTCCTGCTGGGTCCACCCATACGATATATATATACAGTGGGGCAAAAAAGTATTTAGTCAGCCACCAATTGTGAATGTTCTCACACTTAAAAAGATGAGAGAGGCCTGTAATTTTCATCATAGGTACACTTCAACTATGACAGACAAAATGAGGGATAAAAATCCAGAAAATCACATTGTAGGATTTTTAATGAATTTATTTGCAAATTATGGTGGAAAATAAGTATTTGGTCACATACAAACAAGCAAGATTTCTGGCTCTCACAGACCTGTAACTTCTTCTTTAAGAGGCTCCTCTGTCCTCCACTCGTTACCTGTATTAATGGCACCTGTTTGAACTTGTTATCAGTATAAAAGACACCTGTCCACAACCTCAAACAGTCACACTCCAAACTCCACTATGGCCAAGACCAAAGAGCTGTCAAAGGACACCAGAAACAAAATTGTAGACCTGCACCAGGTTGGGAAGACTGAATCTGCAATAGGTAAGCAGCTTGGTTTGAAGAAATCAACTGTGGGAGCAATTATTAGGAAATGGAAGACATACAAGACCACTGATAATCTTCCTCGATCTGGGGCTCCACGCAAGATCTCACCCCGTGGGGTCAAAATGATCACAAGAACGGTGAGCAAAAATCCCAGAACCACACGGGGGGACCTAGTGAATGACCTGCAGAGAGCTGGGACCAAAGTAACAAAGCCTACCATCAGTAACACACTACGCCGCCAGGGACTCAAATCCTGCAGTGCCAGACGTGTCCCCCTGCTTAAGCCAGTACATGTTCAGGCCCGTCTGAAGTTTGCTAGAGAGCATTTGGATGATCCAGATGAGGATTGGGAGAATGTCATATGGTCAGATGAAACCAAAATAGAACTTTTTGGTAAAAACTCAACTCGTCGTGTTTGGAGGACAAAGAATGCTGAGTTGCATCCAAAGAACACCATACCTACTGTGAAGCATGGGGGTGGAAACATCATGCTTTGGGGCTGTTTTTCTGCAAAGGGACCAGGACGACTGATCCGTGTAAAGGAAAGAATGAATGGGGCCATGTATCGTGAGATTTTGAGTGAAAACCTCCTTCCATCAGCAAGGGCATTGAAGATGAAACGTGGCTGGGTCTTTCAGCATGACAATGATCCCAAACACACCGCCCGGGCAACGAAGGAGTGGCTTCGTAAGAAGCATTTCAAGGTCCTGGAGTGGCCTAGCCAGTCTCCAGATCTCAACCCCATAGAAAATCTTTGGAGGGAGTTGAAAGTCCGTGTTGCCCAGCGACAGCCCCAAAACATCACTGCTCTAGAGGAGATCTGCATGGAGGAATGGGCCAAAATACCAGCAACAGTGTGTGAAAACCTTGTGAAGACTTACAGAAAACGTTTGACCTCTGTCATTGCCAACAAAGGGTATATAACAAAGTATTGAGATAAACTTTTGTTATTGACCAAATACTTATTTTCCACCATAATTTGCAAATAAATAAATTAAAAATCCTACAATGTGATTTTCTGGATTTCTTTTTCTCATTTCGTCTGTCATAGTTGAAGTGTACCTATGATGAAAATTACAGGCCTCTCTCATCTTTTTAAGTTGGAGAACTTGCACAATTGGTGGCTGACTAAATACTTTTTTGCCCCACTGTATA